>CM028697.1:65225738-65461790 GCA_016771965.1 Brassica carinata | reverse complement strand
TTCTTCTCAACCCAACAGATGATATCCTTGTGGTAATATCTCTAATTATCTTCCTCACCACAAGAATACAAGATCACTTGTTTTTTTTTAGTTGTTTTTGGGCCATGAAAGCTCAAAAACTTGGTAAGTTGGGAGAGTACTTAAATCACATGGAAAGTCAAACATTAATTGAGGTCCCATTCCATCGTTTTCACACGACCATCGTTCTTAGAATCTGAGGAGCATCTTTTTCCGTCACCGATCAAGCTTTCGTAAACGGTCTTCTTCTTAACACAACGTCGCCAATGAAGCTATCGATGACATCTCAGTCTCCTTCAATGAAACTATCCACCTTCCCCAATTTTAGTAAATAGAAACTTATGAGAAAGTGATGTGTGAAAAGTATAAGGCCACAATTTATTGTTTTACATTAACCATTTATTAATTAATATAATTCTTGTTGCAGGTTGCACCGGTTACGAAGGGCATAATCGCATTATTATATAAAATACACCGTCTATGTGTGGAACTTAGGCCAATTTGTTAGATATTGAATTATAATTTTTTTTTGTGATATAGAGTGCAATTTCTCTTTCTTGATTGTCTTTGCATTGCCGGTTATTTATTACTCTCTGCTCTTCCTAAAGCTTCATCCTTTTTTTTCTCCTGACAAGAAGGTAGAGGATATGTTTCCTGACAGCTCAAAGCGGGAAGAAGTTGTTACTGTTGATGTGAGCCAAGCCAAGATTCTCCTCCAGTCCGACCATCAATATCTTGATGTTAGGTACGCTCATCATCACTATATATCTATATACGCATGTACCCGCAGTTCAAGCTGTTGGTTACTACTTGCACATGCAGGACTGAGGAAGAGTTTCGGAGAGGACATTGTTTTGTACCTAAGATCCTCAACGTTCCCTACATGCTCAACTCGCCTCAAGGTAATCAAAACCAATAAACTTTTTAGTCATTGTCAATTAAGAAACCAATACACTTGATATATATATAAATAAGACCCCTTGTGATACAATAGGAAGAGTGAAGAATCAAGACTTCTTGGATCAAGTGTCTTCTCTTCTCAACCCAACAGATGATATCCTTGTGGTAATATCTCTAATTATCTTCCTCACCACAAGAATACAAGATCACTTGTTTTTTTTTTCTTTAGTTGTTTTTGGGCCATGAAAGCTCAAAAAAAAAACTTGGTAAGTTGGGAGAGTACTTAAATCACATGGAAAGTCAAACATTTGATGTTCGTCATGTGCTCTCTCATTAGTTTGAAATCGATCTTGATACGCACAGGGTTGTCAGAGTGGAGCCAGATCCTTAAATGCAACAACTGAACTTATTTCTGCTGTAAGTAATCCCCTAATTTGATTTATATGCAAATTATTATAACACTCACCCACTCCGATTATAGCAATGATGAATCAATCATACATACCATCTTTTAATGTAAAATAAAATAAAATAGGGTTTCAAGAAAGTGAGAAACGTAGGAGGTGGCTATCTGGCTTGGGTGGACCACAACTTTCCCATCATTAAGGAGCAGCAGCAATCTGCAAACTAAGAGATGCATGCACCCTCTTTAAATTTCCTTTTAATATAATGCAAACTGTGATGTAATAATAGCTATCTCTCTTTCTCTGTATTTAGAATTTGCAGTGTGTTGTTGTGTTATCATAAAGAAAAAGAAAAGAAGAAACTGTGTTTTTTTTTTCTGTTTTGGGGCAAATAAAAAAGAATTTTTTTTTTTTTTTACAATGAACGGGGCTATTCTCTTATTCAAAAAAAAAAAAAATTTGTGTTTAGCACAGGGAAATACAGTGTTTTCGTTAAATCAACCCTTGAGATGAACTCAAATTAAAACAAACCGACTCGAGCCATAATTGGGCCTTTGAGTAGATATATATATATATAATAAGGCCCAACCAAAGCCCTTGTCCTTTTCTTTTCTGTTATCTCGGTCCCGACCAGACCAAGCGCTCTCTCGACAGACTCTACGGCGGTTTCTCATGTCGAAGCAGCTGGAGTTGCCGGAGAGTTTCGTTAGGTTTTTAGAGGCGAATGGCATTGATCCTTCAATCTATAATGAAGGAGATTCACTTCCACGCTATGTAAGGTAACTAAAGAGACCTCGTTGCTCCTTTCCTTTGTCATGAATCCCGATTTATATTTTTGGAATTGAAACCAAAGAGGTTGTGTCCGTTGGAAGGTTGAAACCTGGGTTCGAGGATGTTGTCCAAGAGATTGAATCTGAAATTAACTGCAAGATGGAGCAGCTGAATTGGTTACCTGGATTTTACTCAATTCCTCCACATGTTCATATAGCGAGGTCCAAGGCGTATCAGCAAGGCAAGGTGAGAGAGAGCAACCAAACCAAAGTTCATCTTTTCTTATGTCAAAGCCAAGCCTTTATTCCTTATCTTCTTCTTCTTCTTTGTGGTTGTGGGATGGATTATTTCAGATGTACGGAATAGACGCAGCTTCGGGTGCTGCTGTTTCAGCTCTTGGTATCTCCCCAGGAGACCATGTCTTGGATCTTTGTGCTGCTCCTGGTCATCATTCTTTACATTCCCTTTTCTTGATTCCACTGGTTTTTGTGTGAAACATAACAAATACTCTCTCTCTCTCTCAGGTGCTAAACTGTGTATGATGCTAGACCTACTGGGTGACAAGGGCACTGCAACAGGTGTCGATGTTGCAAGGCATCGCCTCTCAGCCTGCAGAACAATGCTTCAGAAATATGGTCTCGGTGAAAGGAGTCGTCTGTTTCTTGCTGATGGAACTACTTTCTCACTTCCACCCACCACAAACCTACCTTGTACCGCGAGTGACCAACACTTTCTACATTTTTTTTTTTTATGTTCGTAAACCTATGCTAAAGAATTCATCATCCAGGTGGGTCATGTGATGAAGAAACATTCAAGCAGTGGACTTCTCGTAGACCTTACAAAGAAAGGAAACAAGTAGCCAAGACCAGGAATAACTTTGTTTTGCCGCATGATGCTCACCCGGAAATTGTTTTCTACGGACACAACTCTGGAGTAATAGGGCTACAAAGAAGGATCTTTTAGACCCCTTGACCAAAATGATTACGCAAATTGTGGGTATGACAAGGTAAACTTGTGATACATATGCAGATACATTAAAAAAAAAAAGCAAGCAACGTAAAACTAAAGACCTCAAGTGTGTGATTTTTGCAAGGTTCTTGTAGACGCAGAGTGCACACATGACGGTTCAATCAAGCATATCCAGAAATTTGAACAATGGGGTTGGACAACGTTGGAACGCCGTGTACTTGATGCTGAGAGAACCGATACAAACTTGACTGCTCTTCAGGTAAAGACCGCTTGTTTTATTATATCACCTCTGTGGCAATCACTGAGAGGGTCTTTGTTTGCAGTTAAATCTACTGAGAAATGGATTCAGATTGTTGAAACAAGGTGGCATTCTTGTTTACAGCACCTGCAGGTAGACTACAGTATGCTCTGTGTGTGTGTTTCTCTTTTTTTTAGAAAAAAAAATCTAAGTTGTGCCAACTAACAGTTTGACGCATGCCCAAAACGAAGATGTGGTGGATGAGTTCCTTGCTGAAAGCTCCTCTGCAGGTACGTAAATGTATTAGTTTTGAACAAATGAATCCAACTTTTTGAGGTCAGAGTTTGTTTGGATATGTTACTTAATGGAGGACTAGTGAGACAAAAGTAACAGAAAACTGAGTGATGATACAGAGCTGCAGGAGATTGAAATGGCCAAGGATTGGCCGTGTAGAAGTGGACGCACTCCAAAAACAGTGCGTTTCGACCCTTCCACCTCAGCAACCAGCGGCCTCTTTGTTGCCAGAATCAAGAAAATGGCACCAGAGAAGAATGTGTTATGATGTTATCTATTATAATCTCACTTGTAAAAGGGTCGTTAGGTTCTTGACTGTCTGAGGAATAGAAAGTGGATTTGCTTATTAAGTTTTATTAATTTGCCAAATCCTAATTCATGAACTGCAGCTGATTTATGTCCTGTAGAACTTGCCAGTCCCGCCTCTTTTCAACTAGAGAGGTTGATAATATTTGTTGGTTGTAGCGTGATACTGAACATGATTGTATTCCACTATAATATTCTCGCCAGGAAGGATAAAGATGCGGAAACGAAGAATTGACCGATGGCATCAGCCTCCTTTATCTGCATAATAATAACCCCCCTTCACAAGCTTGCTTAGTAAACTTCCACATTCCACTGCTCACTCCTCTTCAATTGCTTCTTGTACTCTAGCCAATCGATCCCTGTTCAAATCCCCCCAGTTAACTAAAACCATGTGCAGCAGAGACTTGTTTGGTTTCCAAAAAAAAAATGAAAGTGCCTTTACTTACCATCTTTAGCAGCAAGTGAGACCATGATCTCATCGATACCCTTCTCCATACCCTTGAGACCACACATGTAAACAAATGTGTTGTCTTTCTTCAGCAACTCCCACAGCTCTTGTGCATACTCTGCCATTCTTGTCTGTATGTACATCTTCTCTCCCTTGTTGTTTGTCTGCTCCCTGCTCACCGCAAAGTCCAGCCTGAAGTTTTCCGGATTCTTCTCCTTCATCTTCTCAAACTCCTGAAATAAATTTATTTATCCACACAGGTCAACCAGTTCTATTTTAATGAAATTAAGTAGTGACTAGGATTACCTCCTTGTAGAGCAGTGAGCTGCTTGTGGGTACACCCAAGAAGAGCCACGCCAAACCATTGAACTACATATAAAGCCACAATGTCAAATGGTGATTGGTGTGTCAGAGAGTTTGTTCTTGGACTCACCTTGTAGTCCTCGTGCTCCTCAAAGAACATTTTCCACAAAAATGATCTAAATGGAGCTATTCCAGTTCCTGTTCCAAGCTATAAAGCAAACCGAAAACAAACAAGTAATAATCACAAGGAATGTTGATTATCCATTTATATTATATATGACAAAATACCATGATGATGGTGGCATTTGGGTCTTTAGGCATAAGCATTTCCTTTCCAACTGGTCCAGTGATCTTTGCCTCATCACCCGGCTTCAAGTCGCCTGTAAAAACAAACAAACAAACACTAAGAAGAGTTCATCAAAACCCATTAAAGGTTCTTCTTCTTCTTGGTCTTGGTCTTACACAAGAAGTTGGAGCAGACTCCCTTAACAAGCTCCCCGCTTTCGTTTGTGTAAACCAATCTCTTGACACAGAGAGAAACCTGCATAAGAAAGACCATTGAAGGATAGGATAATAAGAGAGAAGATCAAGTCTTCATTGTTTACTAGTCAGAGGGGTGGGGGGAAAAGCTCTCACGGTTTTGGAGTCTCCAAAGTCACCAATGGCACTGCTGGCTATAGAGTATAACCTCAGCTTGTGGGGCTTCCCGTTCTTGTCAATTCCTTCTGGAATCACTCCTATCGATTGCCCTTCTCTGTATGGAACCTCACCTATTCCATTCATGTTGTGTTTTTTTTTTACCAAACAACTCGAGTTAAAAATCAAAAACATTCTAATGACCGACTATTATTGAATTTGTGGTGGGGGAGAAGCGTACCTTGGGTGGTGAAGACGATGTGCCAGGTTTCACCGGGAGCATCATCGCCAGTGATCCTGGTGTTCAAGAGGCATCGACCAGTGTAAGGGTCCTTTGGTTTGAATTTGTTGACAACTATTCCTTCTTCCTGTTTCTTTGACTCCTTGACTACTTTCACTGGCACTTCTGTTGTCACCTGAGCCTTCACTATTCCCCCATAACTACACGCCTCTCGTGTGCTCTGTAGATATACAGATAACAAAAATGTTAAAGACTCTTTTGGTCATTCTATTCTATGGCAAGCTGTGATTAAAAAGCAAAGAAATGATACCTTGTTGTTGAGGAAAATCCTTTGAGGGGAAACAAAGGATGTTTTTGTGGGGAGAGACCACGACGACTTTGATGATGGAAATGAGACTGCAGCACCTATAGCAGCAGCAGCAGCAGCCATGTTTGAACAATAATGGAAGAAGGGATAGAACTCTGGCAAAACAGAAAAGATCAAAGAAAAATATCAGAGGAAGCTATGATACGATGAGGTTGTGATAGGATGTGTGTGAAGGAAAATGCGAGGCCAAGGATAAGTTATTACACCTTATCATTTCTCCTATATCCACCCATCTAAAAAACATGTTCACACACCAGTGGCTATACCCCCTCACAGTCTACTAGTTACTAAATCAGATTTATAGTGATCCTCCTGGACTTATCTACTTCACATGTAGTCATTGATTCATGCCATATCTTCAAAAAAGGCTCAAACAATCATCAATATCGTCTGCAGATATTAGAGGAATAAGTACAGAAAATATCAAAAGAGAAGACCAGCTACAAAAAGCTCCATTTTTTAATCTTCTTGCTTTACACGTAGTGCTATTAAACAAGCCGAGAGAAACACAATTGAAACGTGCGTGCAATTGAAATACAAGCCGAGAAACAAGACATCCAAAATGGAAACAAATTGAATCAATTGAAATTGAAACCCCTTGATCCCTTTGACTGGTACAGGTCCAGTCTCCCCTTGGCCTCCTGCAACAGAGCTTCTAAGCTCTCCAGCTGTGTCACCCAAGACTGTTTCGAAGCCCACTCCAACACTGCTAGTACCTCGTCCTTTGCCAGCTGCTCACTGTCCGGTACATTAAGTGCTATGTAACATAGGAGCTCTAAAGCCGGAATCTGAACCCCACTCTCTCCAAAGTAGGCCAACTGAACCAGATGTTTCCCTCCACCAGCTTCTATAATACTCCTCGAGTGATCTTTGTGCAAGTAATTCTCAGTGCAGGCGAATTTCGTGAGGGCAACCGCTGCTTCCCCTGTCACTTCAGGCTCTCTTTCATCCAGAAGCTTCACCAAAGGCCCAATCATCCTAGACTCTGTTGCTCTGAATGTTCTTGCAAGGTTCCCTATGGTTCTCATGCATGGGATGAGTAGCTCAGAATCGGCAATCTCAATGATTTTGAGCACCTGATCAACGACAGCCTTGCAGGCGGGTGAATTAGGTTTGAAGGCGGAGCGTCTGAGGTCGGCATCCTGCTCTGCAACAGCCGTGATCTCCATCAAGGCCATAGCTGAGTTGTATCTGACCTCTTCATTGCCCTTGTCAATCAGAACAGCGAAGCAAAGGAGAGCTCTTGACTCTGTGATGCTTTTGCAGATGGTGGAGTTGCCTTTCGCCAGCTTCCAGAGCGCCCTAGCGGCCATGGCCTTCATCTGACACTTGGTGGCGGAGTCTTCCAGCTCTCGAGTCTTGGAAGTCGAATTCTGGTGTGGCTGTAGATTGCAAGGGGGCTTAACACCACCTTTACTCTGGAGCACACCGTTGCTCGTGGACTTCTTGGGAGGGTTGGCCATGGTGTTGACGACGACACTGTGCATCTGATGGGGCATTTGCTTCCCCGTGGGATGGGGAATAGAGCTCTGATCATCGTCGACACCCTTGGACAAGGCTGCGGAATGAGGGTTCTCCTTGGCGAGAACGACAGCGTGGTGAATGGAAGTAGCTTTGTTGTTGGCAATGGCGTACTTGCTGTGCTCTTGGACAGTTTCGAAGGCCAAGTGACCTACGAGAAGGCGAATGGCGTTGTGCTGAGCGAACATGTCTTGGCACTTGGGGTGATTGGAGACAAGCTCGGAGGTAGCCCAGGCGACGACCGCCTGGACCTTCATGGGACCTTCTTTGAGGACTTTTCCGAAGACGGAGCAGGCGCCGCCGTGGATCATATGCTCGACGCTCTCGGGATCTCGACCGAGCAAGCCTAAAGCACGAGCAGCGTTCTCTTGCCCCTCAGGTTTGCCTTCCTTGAGCAGCTTAAGGAGAGGCCCAACGCCTCCTTCCTCGATGATAAGCTTGGTGTAGCGATCGTTGTCACGGGCAAGAGAAACGAGGGAAGCGGCAGCATCGGAGCGGTCTTCGAGTGATCCGGTGTGGAGAAGAGCAATCTGCTCCCAGATGAGGCAGAGGATGGGCTCGTTGGCGGCGATCGGAGGAAGGCCGAGGTAACCAGCGTCGCCGCGATCCTCAGCGGGAGCGGAGACGCGGAGGAGCCAGGAAACGTCACTGATGGAGTTCTCCAACTGAGCAGACATCTTGCGGAAGGCGGCGGCGGGGATGATGGTGAAGACGCGCTTCATGATCCCGTTCCCTCGGCACTTGAGCACAAGGGAGAATGCCTTGTCCAGCATCTGCTCCGTGTCGTCGATTATACGGCGCGTCGGACGCTCGTACAGATCCGAACTAGCCCGGGCTGCCTGCCGGAGAAGACCAGCAAGCTTCTCAGTCTTCGCCTTGACTTCCGCGCACTCCTGCTTGAACGCACTTGCCTCATCCGCCGCTTTCACCACCTGGTCTGACAGTTGGATCGGCTTCGCTAAGATTTGCTTCACGATATCCGCCATCTCGGATCAATGGCAGTATTGGATCTGAAGCGAATCAATCGAGATTGGACAAGGAATGAATCGGAGAAGAATCCTTTTATTTCAGAGAAATGTCAAACGCGGCTGTTGGTTGATTACTGTAAAAGTCCCCTCTTTATTCAGTTCAAAATGACTACTATACCCTTCCGTATGACTTTCTGACTTTTACACCCACTCCATTCCTTTCTTCCTTTCTTCCTTTTGTTTTCTTTTACTCTCTCTAGTCCCGTATGGCTTTTCTGACCACGGTCTTGGACTACTGTGGAAACAAAGTTGTGGTGACCACGTCCATTTTTACATTGAGTCACCCAACCTTGAAAAAATCAAAATATTAACCAACTACAGCCATCGCTCGCCGATATTAGATCATTATTTTCTAGAGTAGAGTCACTCAGATCCTGCTGGCTGGAGGATCATATGGGAAAACAATAGAAAAATGCTGTGTGTTTGGTTTTCTCCCACACAATTTGTTAATTAATATTAACAGAAGAGTTGGAAAAAAGAAATATGTGAGAATCAAATTACAGCTGGAATCTATCTTTCTTTTGTCGCCCTCCACCCATTAAAATAGGACCTGGTGGAAATGCCACGTGACGATCCCATAGCCTCCTCCACCTGGTCGTCTGGTGACACACAGACTCTTCTTCATGTATATATATATATATATTTCAATGTGTTGTGTGTGATGGAATGAGCTTCGCAGGGGCTCGATTTGTGGACGATGATGCGAAAAAGAGCAATCTCCAGGCAGGCAGGACTCTTGCGTTTGAAAGGTTTTCCTACAGTACCACCAAAAGGAAAACATCATGCAAATCTCATCTACGATTGGTAATAAAAAATTTCATATATGTTTGTGCATTATCTCATAACTAGTATATTCTAATAAGTTTGTAACCCGGTGGATGGTGGGGGTGGGGTGGGTCTAAGT
The DNA here is from genome assembly GCA_016771965.1 of Brassica carinata. Classification (NCBI taxonomy): domain Eukaryota; kingdom Viridiplantae; phylum Streptophyta; class Magnoliopsida; order Brassicales; family Brassicaceae; genus Brassica; species Brassica carinata. The sequence goes on along the minus strand of CM028697.1, from coordinate 65,452,442 downwards.
CAAATATGATCGGCGGTCTCAGTCTGGTAAGGCCTGTTATTTGGAAGGCCCACTTGGATGTTGAAATTATATGGGCCTCATATTTATTAGTCAACCAAGAGCCCATAGTGAAGATAATACCCCAAATCGAGAATCGGCGGTTAGGGCGAGTTGAGCGATCACCGGGGGAGCAATGATTGGTGAGTGTCTGTCAATGAGAAAATCGGCTTGACGTGAGTATAATTTTTGATTGAGGAGGGTTTGATTTGTGTGCAGGGGGGCAAGCGGAGAGAAGAACGAGTAGCGTTGGAAATAAGTGAAGAATTAGTAAGGAGTATGGAACCTGGCGCTGTTTTCAGAGACTATGTAAGTTCTGAAACTGAAAGGGGAGCCCTACCCACGTTGTTGTTGTTGATTTGATTTGGAAAAGGTTGTTGGTGTGGTTGTGCAGAATTGCAGGATCAGCTCGATTGACTTTAACAAAAATTCGAGTTATATGGTGACGGCAAGCGACGATGACTCCATTCGTCTCTACGATGTTGCTACCGCTACGTGAGTTGATATATTCCCCAACTTTAACTTGGTTGGTTGGTGTTGAATGAGTATGTATAATAACAGTCTTTTTTTTTTTTGTTGTTGGTTATGATATGTGATTAGATGCCTGAAGACGATTAACAGCAAAAAGTATGGGGTTGATCTTGTTTGCTTCACTTCACATCCTACCACTGTCATCTACTCTTCCCGTAATGGCTGGGACGGTAAGCCAGCGAGCGAGCGAGCATTCTTTCTTCCTCCACAGTATTATTTTTATTATGTATGATTGCATAACAATCCCTCCCTCCCTCTTCTGGTCTGGTTAGACTCTCTGCGCCTTCTCTCTTTGCACGATAACAAGTATTTGCGCTACTTCAAAGGACATCACGACAGGTTTTCTTTTATTCCATATTTCCATTCTTCTTCTTTAACTGGACTGAACTAGCCTAGCCTAGTAGGGGTTAACTTCTTCTTCTTTTTGTTCCACAAAGAGTTGTTTCGCTTAGCTTGTGTTCTGCTGGTGAATCCTTCATCTCCGGTTCTCTTGATCGAACTGTTTTGCTTTGGGATCAAAGGGTCGAGAAATGCCAGGTACGGGTTCATTATTATCCTCTCTCTTCTTCTTCTTCTTTTTTTTTTTTTTTTTAACCCACTGACCTTCATTTGGTTAGGGTCTCTTACGTGTCCAAGGACGGCCTGCTGCAGCGTATGATGATCAAGGTTTAGTCTTTGCTATTGCCTTTGGTGGCTTCATAAGATTGTTTGATTCCCGTATGTACCATAAGGTTTCTTTCTTAAATCATTCCTTACCCATCGTCCTGCTCTGTCTTTTCATTTTAACACTCTACTGTACCATAATATACATCCCCTTTCTCTGTTTTGCTTGGATAGGGGCCTTTTGAAATATTTTCCGTTGGTGGTGATCTTTCTGAGGCAAACGTTGTCAAATTTAGTAATGATGGAAGGCGCATGCTGCTTACAACCATGGGCGGCCATATTCATGTGCTTGATTCTTTTCGTGGAACACTCGTACGCCCTTCACCTCTCCTATCTTCTCATGACCAACATAGACTAATGTATCTGGCCTGACTATTTTCTTTTTCTGCATTGCAGCTATCCACATATAGTGTGAAACCAGTGGCTGAAGAATCTACTTTGGATGCAACCTTCAGTCCTGAAGGGATGTATGTTGTTTCAGGTTAGCCCTAACAATGATGCATTCACACTTGCTCTTTGTAAAATGAAAAAAACTAACTCAGTTTCATTGTTGGGTAGGTTCAGGAGATGGTAGTACCCATGCCTGGAGTGTGAGGAGCGGAAAACAGGTTGGACTAGAAATGCGCGTTCATTCAGATATGATTTGGTGTTTAATTCAGGATTCGTGCATGTGTGTAGGTTCAGAGTTGGATGGGTGGTCATGGGAGTGAAGCTCCTCCAGTAATAAAATGGGCTCCAGGAAGTCCCATGTTTGTCACAGGCTCATCCGAGCTTGCTTTTGTTATCCCTGACTTATCTAAATTGTCAGCTTATGCCAATCGGAAATAGGAGATGGCACTTAGGACGACTTTCACAAGCTCTAGGCTCCTCTGTGTCATTGGTTAGCATGTCTGTAACTTATTTTGCTTGGCTCTTTTCTTGTATTATCTTGTTAAATATAGCGACCCTATAGATAGAAAATCCCCGAGTATTTTCTAAATCTTATTTGTGTAATCTACAAATTTGATTGTATCCTGTCCCCCAACCCCCATTGTGAAATGAAAACCCCCTTTGCATTTAAATTCTGGGGTTGTAATACTAGGCTGGCAAGCTATTTGTCAGAATCTTAATAAGGCCCAAACTCATAAAGAAAGCTAAAGAAGAAGAAAAGGTCCAGTAAGCCCAATATTTTAGATCCAAGAGGCAAGTTTCTTCGAATACATCAAGACAAGACGCATCGTCTTTCAAGGATAAGGGTTACGTGTCTAACATCTACTATATAGTGTTAATACCGACACACGAAGTAAAAGACAAATTTATTTTCTCTTTTTCTTTTTTTGCTTTCCACTTTATTATTATTCAGCACTGTGTCATGGACTGTTACGAACACGTACGTACTCGACTTTGAAAAAATATCCATCCGGTTTCTTTTATTATATGGTTTGAGTTTGTATCGGACACGTGTTTAGAAGCATCATGCCGACATATGCTATTGTGCCACGTGTCGCTTTCACATGACGATTCACTAATTTAATAGTTGATCAATATCCAAAACCGGACTATAAATGTACCTTCCATGAGCTTAACAAACCTTCATCAATATCCAAGTATCTCATCACATCGAACAGAAAGAAAAGTGTTTTTAGCTAGCTGAAAGTTTTTGCTTAGAAAGGAGAGAAGAAGAAGATGGCTTCTTACCAGAACCGACCAGGAGCTCAGGCTACTGATGAGTATGGAAACCCCATCCAGCAGTTGGACGAGTATGGAAACCCGATTGGCGGTGGAGGATACGGGACAGGTGGTGGCCTTGGAGCGACCGGAGGAGGAGGTTATGGGACTGGTGGAGGATACGGCGGAGGAGCCACAGGTGGGACTTACGGGACAGGTGGCGAAGGATACGGGGCAGGAACTGGAGCCTTGGGAGCAGGCGCAGGTGGTAGGCATCACGGCCAACAGCAACTCCATAAGGAAAGTGGTGGTGGCTTGGGAGGAATGCTTCACCGCTCTGGATCCGGATCTAGCTCTAGCTCGGTACGTTACACCAAATATAATATAATATTAACATGCGTACGTGTATTAATTAATGTGGCGTATTCTTGTATTAACAAGTGTCCGACATAATGACAGGAGGATGATGGGCAAGGTGGGAGGAGGAAGAAGAAGGGAATAACTGATAAGATTAAGGAAAAGTTGCCAGGCCATCATGATCAGTCTTCTGGTCAATCCCAAGGGATGGGAATGGGAACTACCACTGGTTATGATGCTGGAGGCTACGGTGGTGAGCGCCACGAGAAGAAGGGATGATGGAAAAGATCAAGGAAAAGCTTCCCGGTGGTGGTGGTCATCATTAAGCAACTATACTACATAAACTTGTATACCAGATAAATAAAAATAAAGAAGGGATCTTAACGCAGTGTGTTTTCTACATGTGTACGTCCTGAGATGTGTTATGGGCATCTGGCTCTTTTATGTTCTTGAGACATGTATCCGTACTTTCAATATCTATAAATCTACTTCCTTGTTAAACTTAATGTATGTTATCGCTCCTTCTCGATATCGATATCGTCTATCGGGAATAACTGTTGTCCGAGAAAACCTAATTATTAATATGTTAAGTGTTCCCGTTTCCGAGCTAGCTCGGTGCTTCTCTCTCTAGTCCCGTATGGCTTTTCTGACCACGGTCTTGGACTACTGTGGAAACAAAGTTGTGGTGACCACGTCCATTTTACATTGAGTCACCCAACCTTGAAAAATCAAAATATTAACCAACTACAGCCATCGCTCGCCGATATTAGATCATTATTTTCTAGAGTAGAGTCACTCAGATCCTGCTGGCTGGAGGATCATATGGGAAAACAATAGAAAAATGCTGTGTGTTTGGTTTTCTCCCACACAATTTGTTAATTAATATTAACAGAAGAGTTGGAAAAAAGAAATATGTGAGAATCAAATTACAGCTGGAATCTATCTTTCTTTTGTCGCCCTCCACCCATTAAAATAGGACCTGGTGGAAATGCCACGTGACGATCCCATAGCCTCCTCCACCTGGTCGTCTGGTGACACACAGACTCTTCTTCATGTATATATATATATATATATATATATATATATATATATATATTTCAATGTGTTGTGTGTGATGGAATGAGCTTCGCAGGGGCTCGATTTGTGGACGATGATGCGAAAAAGAGCAATCTCCAGGCAGGCAGGACTCTTGCGTTTGAAAGGTTTTCCTACAGTACCACCAAAAGGAAAACATCATGCAAATCTCATCTACGATTGGTAATAAAAAATTTCATATATGTTTGTGCATTATCTCATAACTAGTATATTCTAATAAGTTTGTAACCCGGTGGATGGTGGGGGTGGGGTGGGTCTAAGTCAAATATGATCGGCGGTCTCAGTCTGGTAAGGCCTGTTATTTGGAAGGCCCACTTGGATGTTGAAATTATATGGGCCTCATATTTATTAGTCAACCAAGAGCCCATAGTGAAGATAATACCCCAAATCGAGAATCGGCGGTTAGGGCGAGTTGAGCGATCACCGGGGAGCAATGATTGGTGAGTGTCTGTCAATGAGAAAATCGGCTTGACGTGAGTATAATTTTTGATTGAGGAGGGTTTGATTTGTGTGCAGGGGGGCAAGCGGAGAGAGAAGAACGAGTAGCGTTGGAAATAAGTGAAGAATTAGTAAGGAGTATGGAACCTGGCGCTGTTTTCAGAGACTATGTAAGTTCTGAAACTGAAAGGGGGAGCCCTACCCCACGTTGTTGTTGTTGATTTGATTTGGAAAAGGTTGTTGGTGTGGTTGTGCAGAATTGCAGGATCAGCTCGATTGACTTTAACAAAAATTCGAGTTATATGGTGACGGCAAGCGACGATGACTCCATTCGTCTCTACGATGTTGCTACCGCTACGTGAGTTGATATATTCCCAACTTTAACTTGGTTGGTTGGTGTTGAATGAGTATGTATAATAACAGTCTTTTTTTGTTGTTGGTTATGATATGTGATTAGATGCCTGAAGACGATTAACAGCAAAAAGTATGGGGTTGATCTTGTTTGCTTCACTTCACATCCTACCACTGTCATCTACTCTTCCCGTAATGGCTGGGACGGTAAGCCAGCGAGCGAGCGAGCATTCTTTCTTCCTCCACAGTATTATTTTTATTATGTATGATTGCATAACAATCCCTCCCTCCCTCTTCTGGTCTGGTTAGACTCTCTGCGCCTTCTCTCTTTGCACGATAACAAGTATTTGCGCTACTTCAAAGGACATCACGACAGGTTTTCTTTTATTCCATATTTCCATTCTTCTTCTTTAACTGGACTGAACTAGCCTAGCCTAGTAGGGTTAACTTCTTCTTCTTTTTTTTTTTTTTAACCCACTGACCTTCATTTGGTTAGGGTCTCTTACGTGTCCAAGGACGGCCTGCTGCAGCGTATGATGATCAAGGTTTAGTCTTTGCTATTGCCTTTGGTGGCTTCATAAGATTGTTTGATTCCCGTATGTACCATAAGGTTTCTTTCTTAAATCATTCCTTACCCATCGTCCTGCTCTGTCTTTTCATTTTAACACTCTACTGTACCATAATATACATCCCCTTTCTCTGTTTTGCTTGGATAGGGGCCTTTTGAAATATTTTCCGTTGGTGGTGATCTTTCTGAGGCAAACGTTGTCAAATTTAGTAATGATGGAAGGCGCATGCTGCTTACAACCATGGGCGGCCATATTCATGTGCTTGATTCTTTTCGTGGAACACTCGTACGCCCTTCACCTCTCCTATCTTCTCATGACCAACATAGACTAATGTATCTGGCCTGACTATTTTCTTTTTCTGCATTGCAGCTATCCACATATAGTGTGAAACCAGTGGCTGAAGAATCTACTTTGGATGCAACCTTCAGTCCTGAAGGGATGTATGTTGTTTCAGGTTAGCCCTAACAATGATGCATTCACACTTGCTCTTTGTAAAATGAAAAAAAAAAACTAACTCAGTTTCATTGTTGGGTAGGTTCAGGAGATGGTAGTACCCATGCCTGGAGTGTGAGGAGCGGAAAACAGGTTGGACTAGAAATGCGCGTTCATTCAGATATGATTTGGTGTTTAATTCAGGATTCGTGCATGTGTGTAGGTTCAGAGTTGGATGGGTGGTCATGGGAGTGAAGCTCCTCCAGTAATAAAATGGGCTCCAGGAAGTCCCATGTTTGTCACAGGCTCATCCGAGCTTGCTTTTGTTATCCCTGACTTATCTAAATTGTCAGCTTATGCCAATCGGAAATAGGAGATGGCACTTAGGACGACTTTCACAAGCTCTAGGCTCCCTCTGTGTCATTGGTTAGCATGTCTGTAACTTATTTTGCTTGGCTCTTTTCTTGTATTATCTTGTTAAATATAGCGACCCTATAGATAGAAAATCCCCGAGTATTTTCTAAATCTTATTTGTGTAATCTACAAATTTGATTGTATCCTGTCCCCCAACCCCCATTGTGAAATGAAAACCCCCTTTGCATTTAAATTCTGGGGTTGTAATACTAGGCTGGCAAGCTATTTGTCAGAATCTTAATAAGGCCCAAACTCATAAAGAAAGCTAAAGAAGAAGAAAAGGTCCAGTAAGCCCAATATTTTAGATCCAAGAGGCAAGTTTCTTCGAATACATCAAGACAAGACGCATCGTCTTTCAAGGATAAGGGTTACGTGTCTAACATCTACTATATAGTGTTAATACCGACACACGAAGTAAAAGACAAATTTATTTTCTCTTTTTCTTTTTTTGCTTTCCACTTTATTATTATTCAGCACTGTGTCATGGACTGTTACGAACACGTACGTACTCGACTTTGAAAAAATATCCATCCGGTTTCTTTTATTATATGGTTTGGAGTTTGTATCGGACACGTGTTTAGAAGCATCATGCCGACATATGCTATTGTGCCACGTGTCGCTTTCACATGACGATTCACTAATTTAATAGTTGATCAATATCCAAAACCGGACTATAAATGTACCTTCCATGAGCTTAACAAACCTTCATCAATATCCAAGTATCTCATCACATCGAACAGAAAGAAAAGTGTTTTTAGCTAGCTGAAAGTTTTTGCTTAGAAAGGAGAGAAGAAGAAGATGGCTTCTTACCAGAACCGACCAGGAGCTCAGGCTACTGATGAGTATGGAAACCCCATCCAGCAGTTGGACGAGTATGGAAACCCGATTGGCGGTGGAGGATACGGGACAGGTGGTGGCCTTGGAGCGACCGGAGGAGGAGGTTATGGGACTGGTGGAGGATACGGCGGAGGAGCCACAGGTGGGACTTACGGGACAGGTGGCGAAGGATACGGGGCAGGAACTGGAGCCTTGGGAGCAGGCGCAGGTGGTAGGCATCACGGCCAACAGCAACTCCATAAGGAAAGTGGTGGTGGCTTGGGAGGAATGCTTCACCGCTCTGGATCCGGATCTAGCTCTAGCTCGGTACGTTACACCAAATATAATATAATATTAACATGCGTACGTGTATTAATTAATGTGGCGTATTCTTGTATTAACAAGTGTCCGACATAATGACAGGAGGATGATGGGCAAGGTGGGAGGAGGAAGAAGAAGGGAATAACTGATAAGATTAAGGAAAAGTTGCCAGGCCATCATGATCAGTCTTCTGGTCAATCCCAAGGGATGGGAATGGGAACTACCACTGGTTATGATGCTGGAGGCTACGGTGGTGAGCGCCACGAGAAGAAGGGGATGATGGAAAAGATCAAGGAAAAGCTTCCCGGTGGTGGTGGTCATCATTAAGCAACTATACTACATAAACTTGTATACCAGATAAATAAAAATAAAGAAGGGATCTTAACGCAGTGTGTTTTCTACATGTGTACGTCCTGAGATGTGTTATGGGCATCTGGCTCTTTTTATGTTCTTGAGACATGTATCCGTACTTTCAATATCTATAAATCTACTTCCTTGTTAAACTTAATGTATGTTATCGCTCCTTCTCGATATCGATATCGTCTATCGGGAATAACTGTTGTCCGAGAAAACCTAATTATTAATATGTTAAGTGTTCCCGTTTCCGAGCTAGCTCGGTGCTTCCCCACTCCCCTCCAGTGTATAGGGCTTTTTCTGCACCGAATGAGAATTGGTTCTTGGGGCAGTCGCGAACATGAGCCTGTCATATATAGTGGGCTTTCATTTGCAAATGTAAACAAACGAATTAAGTTAAGTAAACGATGAAACCAACTGTTTGAAACGTCCACATGTATAAGCTGTTTGGTCATGTTTTCAAATCTTAAAAACTCTTATTTAAGAACCGGTTCTTAGTTTTTTTTAGTTAGACGAGTTTTTATATTCCGATAAAAATCCTTATCCCACTATAAGAAGCCTCCAATAATCATGCTCTTAGAGCATCATTATCCCAAAGACCCATTTAGGATCTTTTAATTTTTTTTAATATTTTTCGGTCTTAAAAGTTATTTAAGAGACCTACTTAAGAGATACCATAATTTTTGTGTTCCAATGGGAGTCTTATTTAGGGTTTCTTAAAAAAAAATATTAACATTGTTTATATAAAAATAAAATTTATTTATTAAATAAAACATTATAAAAGAATATTTTAAACATAAATTTAAATAAATAACTTAAAAACAAAGATTAGAAAGAAAAAAATGATAACATTTTGAAAGAAGCATCCGAACTCAGTTGATGTCTTCATCACGTCCAAATTTAAGTCATATATGTTTAACCAAATTATCTTTTAATTGTTGATGCATTTGTCTATCACGAATTCTTTTCTGAACACCCATCGTATGGCGATATTTGTAAGTCACTAACTCTTTGATTATTTTTTTTCGCTAATTTTGATATTTGACACATTAAGTCGCTATGCTTTCTACCTATTTGTTGATGGTGTTGACAAAAAACTAACAACAAAAGTCACTTGCAGGCCGAGATGACCCGAAAGCAATTAGAAACTCTCAGCCCTCCCATCATGAAGCAAATTCTACCACTAGTGGAACAGCTCCCTCCCCTGTACATGGACTTGGTAAAAGGAAGAGAAGACTTCATTCCAAAACCAGAAGAAACAAGACGCCTTGTATGAGAAACCCATAATGTTCTTGTATTCGTGTCTTGTTAAAAATGTTCAGGTAAGGTCATAATGTTGCAACCCATTTATATTATAAACACGAGCAACAGAAATTTTTTTGGTTGCATATGCTTATAATGTTATTATAACTTTGTTTGTAGACATGATTACATATATTTTAGCATTCTAAAACGCATAAGGGTCTCTCAACAAGTTGATAGACTTGTTCAACACAACCAAAAACGGTAAGCACACGTGAAGTGTGATATAACAAAGTAAGTCACACATTGGAGAATTAGACAAAGAGAGTCTAATATATAAAGAGTTGTCCAACTCTAATAGTACGAAGTCTTTTGGGAAGAAAACTAAAAGTAAATCCATGCGGGCTTGCCTCTAAGGCCCAAAGTGGACAATATCGTACTAATCAGATAATATAGAGTTGGACATGAGTTTAACAATCCCAACAATTGGTATCAGAGCGGTTGACGAGAAATCTGCAAGAAGACCAAAATATCATTCGAGTAGGAACGAGACCCATCGAGTTAGGATTGGGAGGTGTGTGTGGCAGAGATCAAGTCAAAAGATCCTGGAAGTCAGTTGTGGGACACGAGATGAATGTGATCCTTAGTTTGAAGGGGAGAATGTGATATAACAAACTAAGTCCCACATGAGAGAATTAGACAAAGATAGTCTAATATATAAAGAATTGTCCAACTCTAATAGTACGAGGCCTTTTGGGAAGGAAACCAAAAATAAATCCATGCGGGCTTGCCTCTAAGGCCCAAAGTGGACAATATCGTACTAATCAGATAATATAGAGTTGGACATGAGTTTAACAATCCCAACATGAAGTATACACCGGCCTACGTACTCTTCATGATAAAGATACAAGCCGAGACCAAATCGAGCACATGCTCTGACTAAATTGAAATAAAGATTATAAATTTGATGATAACAATTAGTGAAAATTCTTCACAATTTTTTTTTATCTATAAACGAATAGAGTTTCGTGTTTAATAGAAGAAATATGATTTTGATGAACGCTAAATATGAAAGAATATAATAACTTATTTTTTGTGCTTCGTGCTTCTGTTTTATTTTTTGTTTTTTATTTTTACTATCAAAATTTTGAGCTTTGATTTTAATTATAGATTTGATTATTTTATTAGATGATAGAAACATTTTTATTTTTGTTCTTTTATTTAAACTTATAATATTTTTTTATAAATGAATGTGTTGAAGACTCTAAAATTCATATAATATGATCCCAAAATAAAGAATTATGTTTTTTGGTATAAAACCGAATAAACCGAAAACCGACGGTATATAAACCGAACCGAACCGAAGTAAATGTGGATTTAGAATGGTAGTTATATTTTACTAACCGAAATACCGAAAACCGAAAATACCAAACCGAACCGAACCGATATCCTGCATATCATATAACTATTTTACTATGATAGGATCATTATGATGATATTTTATAATCAATGTAAAAGTATTGGGCGATTTATGGGAATAAATAACAAATGTAAGGATGGGGCTTTTAATTGTAGGTGTTGTTGGGCCTCGGAAAGCATAAATGGGCTTTAAAGCTTACGAAGAACAATAACGGTGCCGTCGCATACAAATCTGAGACGGGAAGTCAAGCAAGCGTCGGAGAGTATACCGGAGGAGGACGACAATACTGTTTTGACCTCTGTAGCCCAATCGCGTGCAGGTTGATTGATGGTATGGTGGCGCCATCAGGGCAGTGGGAAAATGCCACAGCGGGGGCAGTCGCAGGATTCGCAACAGTAGCTGCTATGCACCCTCTTGATGTTGTCCGTACTAGATTCCAAGGTCTGATTTCTTTTTCCACTCCTGCGTGCTAACTAGATCCCACAGTTAGAAAAAAAAAACAGTTTTTTTTGGCCTGAAAGTTTGATTGAAACAGTGAACGACGGTAGAGGGTTAAGTGCTCTCCCGACGTACAAGAACACAGCTCACGCTGTCTTCACCATTGCCCGTCTCGAGGTTTGTTCCTTTCTTTAACCATCTTCTCATGCATTCTCGTTTCTGAATTGAAGCTACATTTTCTCTGGTTTATGTGTGTGTTAGGGTCTGAGAGGACTTTATGCAGGTTTCTTCCCTGCTGTCATCGGTTCCACTCTTTCATGGAGCTTATACTTCTTCTTGTGAGTGTGTCCTTCCTCTTTTACAATCCCCACCCAAGCTCTCTCTCTCTCTCTCTCTCTCTCTCTCTGTGATTCATCTTGTAATTACGGCTCTCTGAAACAAATACATCTCTCTAGTTATGGAAGAGCGAAAGAGAGATACGCTAGAGGCAGGGACGATGAGAAACTCACCCCTCCCCTTCACCTTGCTTCTGCCGCTGAAGCTGGAGCCTTGGTTTGTTATTACTAACTCTCACCCCCTTAAAACATGTATTTTTATCTCAACCTTATGATACACTTTCAGGTCTGTTTATGCACGAATCCTATTTGGCTTGTCAAGACAAGGTTACAGCTTCAGACACCTCTTCATCAAACCCCACCCTACTCCGGCCTGTTAGGTCTCCAGATATGCTTCCTTAACAAACTCACTTTTTCCATTCTTCTTTTCTTAATTTTTATTGGTGAATTTTGCAGATGCCTTTAGAACCATAATGAAAGAGGAAGGACCCAGGGCGCTCTTCAAGGGTATTGTCCCTGGTCTTGTACTGGTTTGTCACTCACTCCCTTTCCTTTCCTTTTTGTTCATTTTTTTTGGATGGGTTTGATCCTGATTTTAGTTTCTTCAGCAGGTTTCTCATGGTGCTATTCAATTCACAGCGTATGAGGAACTCCGTAAAGTCATTGTCGATTTGAAAGAGAACAGAAGAAAATCCGAATCCACACCTGATAATTTATTGGTACAGACTTCTTCTTCTTCTTACATTGTGATTATTTGGCAATGCAGGACCAAGTAATCTTTTTTGGCATTTCTTTTATTTTTATATATGTAGAACTCGGCGGATTATGCTGCACTGGGTGGCTCCTCCAAAGTCGCAGCAGTTCTTCTCACATATCCTTTTCAGGTTATTAGAGCACGATTACAGGTAAATTGCTTCAACCTCTCTTAACTCTAGCAATATTTGAGGTGTGACTGTCATAGACATTCCTCTATTGTTTTTGATTTGTTCAGCAAAGACCTAGTACTAACGGAATCCCAAGATATATAGACAGCTTACATGTCATCAGAGAAACCGCGAGGTCAGAGAAGAGCATATATCTATTCTTGGTCTTGACTGTATCTGAAAATACATATGTTATCTTTCTTGCCTTCATGGTGCAGATTCGAGGGTCTCAGAGGTTTCTACAGGGGACTAACAGCTAATCTATTGAAAAATGTGCCTGCTTCTTCCATCACGTTCATCGTCTACGAAAACGTTCTGAAATTGCTGAAACAACCTCCTCCAACGAGATAGGACCCATCATCTTCTTCTTTTTTTTTTTTTTTTCTCCCCTTGGGATTGGGAATTACATTTTTGCTTTTGTATTCCTTTTACTGCTGGTAATCCATGAAACAGCTTTGTCTCGTCTTTGCTCAACAAAAAGCTCTTTTTGTTTTCCTTATTCATCATACATCTCTCCCCATATCTAATACCTTTGCTCTTATTATATCTCAAGGTCCCTATATTTATTGTTATACCAGACTGACTGAATTCTCCACTTTTCTTACGGGTGATGGTGGGATGGACGTATTTTTAGTTCATGTGTTGCAGGTGGAGGGAGCTTAAAGGAAGGTTGCTAAGTAACTGCCATACATTATTACTTGTAAAAATAATTCGCTCAGAGAGAGGGACCTTGATTCTTGGCGACACCCTTTGTTCTTGCTCCACCTGATTCGGTCAGTATAAACACTACTACTACTCTGTCTTTTAAACAGGAAGTATAAGAGTCACTAACTCTTTAGCCATATATAGATTTGGTGAGTCGAAATCCCAGTAGATTGTTCTGCCTTGTTATGATTTTTTCATTGATGCTGCTATTTGTTTGCTCTTCTTTCTCATTTTTATCTTTTCACGCTTCCGCTACTTTTTTCTAGTTTGTTTTCTGAGTTTGCGTAATCGCTCGTGAACAACAATAAGAAGCCATTGTTGTGATGTAAAAAAGAGATTCATATATTTTATTCGCTTTGTTTGCCTTTGATACAACAAAATCCACAGTGAATAATGATGTTTAACAACTTTGAAACAAGAAAATAGTAAAACAACAAACGGAAAAACTTGAAATAATAAAACAGATAATGATAAGCTCTTTTTTTTGGGGGGGGCAGGCAGGCAGCTGCTTTGGAGATTAAGGTTGCTGCTGAGCGTCAATGTAACCAGCATCGACGAGCACTTTCTCCCTCTTAGCCGTCTCCAGATCTTCATCCACCATCATCTTCACCAGCTTCTCGAACCCAACCTTGGGCTTCCACTTCAACATCTCCTTTGCCTTGCTCGCATCTCCTTTCAGATTGTCAACCTCCGTTGGCCTGAAGTACCTCTTGTCTATCTCCACGTGGTCTTTCCAGTTGAGGCCGAGGTACCCGAAGGACACCTCCAGAAACTCCTCGACGGTGTGCGACTCCTCAGTAGCCACCACATAGTCATCTGGTTTCTCCTGCTGCAGCATCAGCCACATTGCCTCCACGTAGTCCCCTGCGAACCCCCAGTCTCTTGAGGCCTGTATGTTCCCCAGGAAGAGCTTCGTCTGCAGTCCGACCTTGATCCTCCCCAAGGCCCGTGTTATCTTCCGAGTCACGAAGTTCTCGCCTCTGCGGGGTGACTCGTGGTTGAACAGGATCCCGTTGCAGGCGTACAGGCCGTATGCTTCTCTGTAATTGACGGTGTACCAGTGAGCTGCGACTTTGGAGGCAGCATAGGGAGATCTCGGGTGAAACGGCGCCGCCTCAGATTGGGAGGAGGAGTTGACCCAACATCTCCGAGGATCCGGCCTGGTAGTACTTGACGGTGCGGCCATTGTCAGCCATGTGAGACCTGACAGCCTCCAGGAGGCGGAGAGCTCCAGTCGCGACCACATCAGCAGTGTAGTCAGGGATCTCGAAGGAGACAGCGACGTGGGACTGAGCAGCAAGGTTGTAGACCTCGTCAGGCTTGATGACGTCGAGCCAACGGCGGAGGGAGGAGGCATCAGAGATCAGCGTAGTGGAGCTTCATGAGAGCTTTGTTGGCATTGTGTGGATCCACGTAGATATGGTTGATTCGCTGCGTGTTGTAGTTTGAGGATCGTCGGATCAGGCCGTGCACTTCGTACCCTTTTCCGACCAGGAACTCCGTCAGGTATGATCCGTCCTGCCCAGTGATCCCGGTGACCAATGCAACCTTCCTTGGCTCCGACGCAATGTGAGAATCGTTGCCATTAGGAGTGGCCATAGCTTCGGATCTGGACACTTTGTCAGATGGGATCAGAAGAAATGTGAGAGAGAGAGGTGAGGTGCACGACGCGCCTTGTGTTTGATTTTGTTAAGCTCCAACGTGTTCTATTATTTATAGAAGCGCCATGTGACGAAGGCGAGAGAGAGAGAGAGAGAGAGAACAAAGAGGGTTAATTTGGTAACTTGGTAGGTGAATATGTAAGGCTACGTAAAGTTGTACTTGTTTGGCAGATCGCCGGCAAGCGTTGACAAATTGCGATTAGTTTTATGATTTGTATTTTCAGTTTGAATTGACAAGTGTATAAAGCAAAGAAAAGTGAAAGATAAATGATCAGAAGCCATGGAGCATCGGTGATTTTATGCCTGGGCATTTCGGTATCGGTTCGTAGTTCGATAGGACTTTAACTATTTTCGGTTCAGTTCATATAGTTTTGGATTTAGTTCGATTCAGATACTAAATGTAGGAACCGGAAAATATCCAGAAAAAATTCGGTTCTCGTAGTTCGGATAATTTGGATAAAATATCGGTTATTTATGGCAAAATATCAAATAATTAGGATGATTTAGATAAAAGAATTGGATATTTCAGATTACTTCGGATATTTTATAATAATTTAGTTATCATCAATTATTTTCAGATACTTTTAATAGAATTTTAAATTAAAAATATATATTTAGTTATGTTATGTGGATATTTCGGATAAAACTATCCGGATAGTTTCAGATACTTTCGGGTAGTTCGATTTGGTTCGAATATTTCAGATATAAAATATAGGAACCGCTCGGTAGGTCCGTTCGGTTTCGGATATTTAAGTTCTTCGGTTCCAGTTATTTTGTCCAGACCTAGTTGATTTGGTGAATTCTTAATGGGCCTCGTTTATGCAAAGGAGACCCTTAATTACGAGTATTGATATGGGCTTTACAGTGCCAGTTTTGGCGAATGAAAGATAAACGATCACAGTACTAGTGGGCTAGAAGCTGACGTAACTGTATTTTGTCATAATAACCACAACTTCTGAAAGTAACTAGTCTCTTCCTTCCTTCCTTCTTCGTCTTTACGATTTGATCCTTTTCTTATTAGCTCGAAATTGACAAATTCTTTTTGGATATGGCAGCAGCGTCATCTATTGCTCTCTTCCACAAACCCACCTGCAGTTTCTATTTGGTTCCTTCCTCTGCTCCAGCTCGATATCGAAATTGGAGCTCAATATTTTCTTTGAATCGGAGGAGACTCTGCTCTTTCTCTGCTCCTCCTAAAACTATGGCCGATTTAGTCAAAACCCATGCTTGGAGAGACGGCGGAAATATTGACGGGGAAGAACGGTTTCAGGCCTTCGAGCAAGAGGCTTTTATGAAGAATAGTCCCTCCAACGATTTGGTCTCCGATGCTGGCGGTGGGATCAACGCCGTCGCTAATCGTCTGGTTTGTATTCAAATTCTCGGACGCACACAATATGTTTGATTTAATGCTGCTATCCATCTCCCAATGAAATACACAACTTTTTTTTTTCCTTGCAATTTGATAACAACATACACAGAGCAAATGGGTGGTAGCTGCTCTGTTTGGATCGGTTCTGCTTCTACGACATGATGGTGCAGCCTTGTGGGCTGTCATTGGCTCCGTTTCCAATTCCGCGCTTTCCGTAGCTCTCAAACGCATCCTTAACCAAGAGAGACCTGTTGCAACTCTGCGTTCTGACCCTGGGATGCCTTCTTCTCATGCTCAGTCCATTTCTTTCATCTCTCTCTTTACCCTCTTCTCTGGTAAAACTCTCAAATTTCTCTCACCCTTTCCTTTCCCATCTATCTTTCTCTACTTGCATCATTTCGTCACCTCTCAAACTATTATTTCCCCAGTTATGGAGTGGCTTGGAACCAACGAACTCTCTCTTTTCCTTAGCGGCCTCATCCTTGCATTGGCTTCTTACTTTGTAAGTTTTCATGCAAAACTGTTGCAGAACCATATAAACGAATTCATTAACTTACTGGTGATGATGATTGTGTGCAGACATGGTTAAGGGTCTCCCAGAAGCTTCACACGGCCAGTCAAGTGGTGGTGGGTGCAATCGTGGGCTCTGTTTACTCCACCTTGTGGTACATAACGTGGAACTCACTTGTTCTGGAAGCTTTCGCCTCATCATTCTCTGTACAAGTAGCTGTATTTACAGCTGCTGCTGCATCTGCTCTGGGTTTTGCAGTTTATGTGCTACTTAACTGGTTCAAAGATGACAGATGACAAAGAAAATATAATAATTCGAGGGTTATAAAACTATTCCTTTGTTTCCCATTTCACTCGTACTGTTTGAGCTGTCTAGCAATCAACATTACCACTCTGTGTTCTGTTTCTTGTCACAAAACGGCAACTTTTTTTAGGTCAGCTCAATGCGAGAAATGTCTGATCCAAACAATTTATTAGAGAGAAAAATAATCAGAAGAAAAGGCTCTTTTTAAGTTGCAAGAAAACATTATTGGAGAGAAGCAGGAAATGAATTTTCTAGTTTTCTTTTCTTTTTCAAATCCAACGGGAATCAAAGAGCCTCAAGGCGACGCAAGTTAAGAGTCTCAAGGTGCTTTTGGTAGATGATTCTCAGAGAGAGTGAGATCATCATTGAGTAGTGAGTCATATTCTGCATCCCGTGCGTTCTTCTTGTAAAGGAGCTTCTTGAAATCAGTCTCGTCCAAGTTCTTTGTGTTTTGTGCGGCATGAACTTGAGCTAAGTTGGAGTAATCCACAGCGGAAGTGGAGAAGAAGGCCCTTTCTTCTTCGGTCACCTTCCTCAGAAATCTAGCTGGATTCCCTCCCCAAACCTGAGTTAAAGAGATAAGAAGAAGCAGGAGGAGTGAGAGTTCTGAGACTCTTTACCAGAGCAAACAAGAAAAAGTTGAGATAGAAAAAAAAAGAAGGAACCTCGCCGGAGGGAATCCTAGTGTTCTGCCTGACAAGAGATCCAGACTCAACGATGGCATGCTTTTCAACATGAGCTCCATCCAAGACGGTTGCACTAGCACCAATGTAAGACTCGTCTTCGAGAGTGCAGCCATGTAAGACAGCACTATTACCAATGGTGACATTGTCGCCAATGAGAGTAGGCAAGACCTTGCCGTTTAAGTTGGACTTGGCAACGTGGACAAGGGAGTTATCTTGGATATTGGTCCCAGCTCCGACTGTGATGGTGTTAGCATCCCCTGCACAACAATAAGGCATTCAAAACCAGTAAGGAAAACAGAGTGCTTTGTTGTAAAAGAAACACATCATGGGGAGGGAGGTTACCTCTTAAGACACATCCATACCAAATGGAAGAGCCTGGTCGGAGATGGACATTGCCAATGATAGAAGCGCTAGGAGCGACGAAAGCGTCCTTATCAACAATAGGGGCCTTGTCAAAAACATTCATAAGCGTGCGGTGCCTAGAAACTGGAAAGGAGTTATAAAAGTAAACAAGCAAGTGAATGCAGTAATCAAAGGCGCTCACAATAGGAGTGCCTGGGGCTAAGATAAGATTGGAGCTTAAGCCAAGGATTAGTACAAACAAGTAAGCAAATAGAGCTAAGATACAAAATACTAGAAAGTGTTTCTCATCAATAATAATCATTGGCAAACAAATAGCACATCATTAGTGTTTCTCTACTACGCTAATTGATTTTTTTAAGGTGGTCTCTAATGAATAATGAAAAAACGAATCACCAAATGTGCAGCAACTATGATCCGATTCCAGCGAAATATCCCCAAGAAATCAAATGAGTGGAAAGATCCAAAGAAGAAGAAGACGTACGCTGTTCTCGGAAGTGATTTTTGCCTTGGAGGCGACAACCGAGCCGATCAAGTGCTTGACCTGTTTCCCGGATCCAGAATCCTACGCTGTACAGTGCTCTCCCCATGCTTGCCATCTTCGATGATTAATTGAAATCTCCCAATTTGAGGGTGGGGGGAGGAGGAGTTACTACGTAGTCTTTTCACGGTTTCCTTGGTTTACTCCTCAATATGCCGGTTATTAGCCGGTTTGTGTTACTTGTTTTTAATCTGTATACCCACTATTTAATTTCACTTATATCACTTCAGGAGGGGACTCTCATCACTCTCTCTATCTTTTACATTTTGCATTAACTAGACACAGCGACAAATTGGCTATTATTACCGTACCTATTGGGTTTTAATTAACGCTAAACCGGGAACGACAATCAAGAATCATTTCAGATATGCCAAATGCACTTGTTGCCACTGCTCGGTGATATTTTGACCAAACTTTTATTGCTTTTAAGTAAGTGGATACATACTTAAAGAGTAAAGGCTTTGTTGCTCTTCAACTGATGCTGAGAAGCTTTGTTGCTCTCCAACACTGTCCCGCCTCTAGCTTCACATCCCCAAGCTGACACTTCAGATATGACCAAGCAAAATCAATTTAAAACTTTCTTTTATTCTTATATATGCTTGGTGTTAAGAGTAAAGGCTTACTGACATACCTTTGCGTTTTCCACGCACACAAAGTCTATGTAACAAGCCTCCATCTGAGTATGCCGGTTCACATACCACACCATCCGAACAACTGCATTTTCCAACTACAAGTATTACTCATGAAGTAGGCACATAACAATTTCTGAAATGGAACCATATAGCCGCATAAAATGTTTGGACAAATTTACTTTGTGTTTTTTATCGCCCAAGCCATTATCAAACTGCAATTCATTAGGGGCATCAAGATAGACTCATAAATGCAGTTGACCAAAAGAAAAAACGCTAGAGAGAGGGGTCGAACCTCTGACCTTGTGGTTAACAGCCACACGCTCTAACCAACTGAGCTACTCCAGCTTCTTACACAGAATGTTTATAATATATTCAAATTTATATCGAACCGGCAAATCACAATAAGAGTTTCTGATTACTTTTTGAACTCTAGTTATAAAGCTTGTGATTTTAGGCTGCTCGATACAGTGATGAGTTAGTTAAAAGCCTCAACACAAACACGTTTTATTATTTTCAGCATCTTCAAGAAATTTAACAATTGGAGTTTTCTATATTACGAATAAGGTAACCGAGTGAAAATTGCTAAAAATACTTTCACTAATGTAAAATGGACTAAAAAGTAATATTAGAGGTTTCTACTAGATTTCCAATTAATTTAATTCAATGGCATGTTGTTAAGTATATATATGTAGGTGATTTATTATAATTCAAGCAAAAAGAAACGAAACAGAAGCAATAATGTGGTCTAGATCAAAAAGTGAAGCTGCCAAGAGATTTGCTCCTATTTTGGAGAAGGAGACAGCAAACACTAGTGACATGGAATGGTTTCGTTACACAGAGACAATACACCAAATCACAACGCTGATTACTAGATTTGAGCTTACCAACGAACAAGCCAAGGAGCTAAAGAGAAAGATGTCTGGAGAAACCTACAGTCAACTAAGTTGTGACTCTGTGTGCCAACTCCAAGCATTGAACGTGAGAACAGATCAGTGGTGCACCGTGACACTTATTGAGAAATCAGAAGATAGGTTGATCTTGAACTGGACCCATTACAACGACTGTCAGGTTGGGAAAATGTTTGACTTTGATTTCAGTAATAGCTTCTGGAAGGATGATGATCACACCGGATGTGATAGAGTCTTCTATGCAACGAGATAGTCTAGTAACTAGAAGTGTCAACCATACCACCATTAATTAGGCTTGGTTGCTAGCTATGAAAAGATTATATTATATGTTTTTATTTTATTTTATCTAAAGATAAACATATGCTAATTATAATATGTGGTTTTATTTTACTTCATATATGGATAAACAATATGTTGTTTTAAGGATTTTTTTCAGATTAATTAGAAGAGGTTGTAGGATGTTGAGATTTGTGGAAGTTTAGTTGGTCGAGGCTAAATCACCAATCCGAACAAAATTGATATGTCATGTTTTGTGGAAGATTTTTTGGACATGACATGACATGTTTCATCATGGTCGAGGCTAAATCACCAATCCAAACAAAAATTTCGAAACCGTTCAAACTAAAAAAAAAAACAAATATTTCTGACATGAGCAATAACTGTTGTTTTTATCCAATCTCTTCAGTGGGTATTAGCAAAACGCTTTACTTCCTGACGCAAGCTTGGCAACAGAGAGAGAGACTGCATATTAAGCTGCTCAACCAATAGCTCGTCAAAAGGAGATTTAGAGCTGTGCTGCTTCAACTTGGTGAAGAGATGATGCAACACGAGCCACCTCTCACCTCTGATATCGAACTTGGCACTAGGAAAACCGGTGGTTCAGTCAACTTACAGCGGTCATAGATTAAACACCCGAACGTAGCAAATCGTTGCTTGCGAAGGTCGCAGGTTCGAAACCTGCATGGGCCATTTGTGTTTTTTTTAATTAATTAATTATAGCAACAATTGTACATGTCAGCATCAGTGAGTGAGACCGTATCCATATCACCACTTAGCATCCGGACACGTGGCAAGAGAAGAAACCAGTAACTCCGATTCCCACAAAACAAACCAATGAAAATTCTCGCCTTATCCCAAATCTTATCTCTCTCTCTCTCCTAACGATTGTTACTCTTTTAGGTCTTCCTCTGCTTAGGATCAGGACAACCATTAAACTGAGAGACTTTGTGGCCATGGCTGCCTCTCTCCAATCCGCCTCTACGTTCCTTCAGTCCGCTAAAATCATCACCGCTCCTTCACGTGGCAGTGCTCACCTCCGGTCGACTCAGACAGTCGGGAAATCTTTCGGACTAGAAACATCCTCTGCTCGCCTCACATGTTCCTTCCAATCTGATTTCAAGGACTTCGCCGGTAAATGTTCCGACGCTGTCAAAATCGCTGGATTCGCTCTCGCAACCTCTGCTCTCGTCGTCTCGGTAACTTCCTCCTATCACCGGTTCTTGCATATAAGTTTATTACGAACTGTAACAAAATAACAGTTTTTAGTGTGTGTGTGTGTGTTTGGGGTGTAAAATGATTCTTACATCATTACAATGTATCGAACTTGCCACCTTGAAAGTAACAACAACAGTACACTAAACCAATAGCATTTTAAGATTATCACAACAGAATACCTATATTCACAATCTTCGTTTACGAATTGGAAAGCTTATTGGGATCATCAATTTTGTTATCGGTTTGTGGTGTAATGAAAGGGAGCAAGTGCAGAGGGAGCTCCGAAGAGACTAACTTACGACGAGATTCAGAGCAAGACTTACATGGAAGTTAAGGGAACTGGAACTGCCAACCAGTGCCCAACTATTGACGGTGGCTCTGAGACTTTCTCCTTCAAACCCGGAAAGTACGCTGGCAAGAAGTTCTGCTTCGAGCCTACTTCCTTCACCGTCAAGGCTGAGAGTGTTAGCAAGAATGCGCCTCCTGATTTCCAGAACACCAAGCTCATGACCCGTCTCACCTACACTCTTGACGAGATCGAAGGCCCTTCGAGGTTTCTTCTGACGGAAGCGTTAACTTCAAGGAAGAAGACGGCATCGACTACGCTGCAGTCACTGTCCAGCTTCCAGGAGGCGAGCGTGTGCCATTCCTCTTCACCGTCAAGCAGCTTGACGCCTCCGGCAAACCAGACAACTTCACTGGCAAATTCTTAGTCCCTTCATACCGTGGCTCCTCCTTCTTGGACCCTAAGGGCCGTGGTGGTTCCACAGGATATGACAACGCCGTTGCATTGCCAGCTGGAGGCAGAGGCGACGAAGAGGAGCTTTCTAAGGAGAACGTGAAGAACACGGCAGCTTCGGTGGGAGAGATCACTTTGAAAGTGACCAAGAGCAAACCTGAGACAGGAGAAGTGATCGGAGTGTTCGAGAGTCTTCAGCCGTCGGATACTGACTTGGGTGCCAAGGTACCAAAGGATGTGAAGATCCAAGGGTGTGGTATGGTCAACTTGAGTGATCATGTTATCATATCTAAACATCTTCTGTTTGTATTTGATTACAATGAGTACATCTTTGATGCTTCTTCTTCTTCTATTATAAAAAAATGCACATGCCCTAAATCTTAAGTTTTTTTTGTATCCATATATAGTTCTATTCAACTTTAATCATATGGTATAATGCTGAGAAATAACTTGTGCAGCTGATATGATGAGTTATGTAATCTATAAGCAGGTTACTGTGAATTATTCCCTCCGTTTCAAAACAATATATATTTTACAAAAACTTGTTTTGAAATTCAGTGTATATTTACTAACTAATAATGGTAATTGTAAATTTTGAAAAAAATTATCCGTGTTTATTAAATTTTGATTAACTAAAAATTGTGGAAACTAATTAATCATAAATAATCCATTTATAATCAATATTTAAAATGTTTTGAAAAATATTCAAAACATACATTTTTTTGAAACAAATAGAATATTATTTATGCTTCTTAAATACAGTGGTAATTTTATTTACAGCTTGTTTCCAAGACGAACAAGAAAATAACTTCAAAGCAAAATTATTATTATTTTATAATTTTTAAATTTATAAGTTTGCAGTCGAACCATTTTGATAATCAATGAATTAGTTGGTTTGCCTTTTGATATATTTACGTGGATGGATGCGGAGTTACCGATTTGTTTTTTTTATAACACTTTGTTTTATTGAACTGATTTGAAACATATTACATCATAGAAGAATATGACAAAACGATAATGAGAAACTAATGATTCTTCTGCACCAGAAGCTCGTGAGGATAATCATCATTAATGACACATTAGCTATATCAAACTAGTCTTATTATAGAATAAGGTAGATTAGGTGTTCCCGTTCTAGCAGTAGCAGACAGACTTCTAATACCTTATAAAAAACATGACAATCTCATCGTCTAGATAGATCTTTATTTTCAATTGCCTTTATCAATTTTGTTTCGAATTCGCTTCAGATAAGCTACCATCAAAACAATTTTGAATGCAAATACAAATCAAATAAATGATGAGGATTGATGGTTCACACCATTATCACCAATAGTAGCAGAGTAAGCAAAAGAGAGCGCATAAGAACAAGCTCTTCAAAAACCAGCGACAACCATCACTACCTCCACTAGAAAGGCTAACCTATCGTTAATCCACTAATGGAAACGAACATTAACTAAACCGCAACACCCAAAGCTATCACTTTAGAACAAGACAATGTCCACAAAAGGTGAAAATGAAAAATCCAACTTTAAACCAGAAGAAACCAAACCGGAATCACCAGAGTGTAACCAATCACTAACACTGGTTCAGATTCGCCGATACCGATTTGGTTTACAGAGTCAATATGAGTTTGTGAATGTTTTGCTTTAAAAAAAAAAGCAAGTGGAAATTAGGTTTTATAAATTTGTATAAATAATTTAGTCTAATCAGCTTGCTCCTTATGGACCTTACCCTGTATTTAATGTGCACGGGTGTGAACATTAAACAAAACAGTGTTTAACTTATAAGTAAAACATTATTGGTCTGTGCTTGGTCTTAAATCTCGAAACATGAAAGAACACAGACAACTTCATTGGCGTGGGACAGCACATAACAATGCAGATTTCAGAGAGATTCTCTCTTAAGTTTTACACCTCTAGAACTAGTATATATATATATATATATATATATATATATATATATGAATAATGAAATTATGTAAATTTCTCGGGGACAAAGTTCTATTTTTTATCTAAGAGATATCGGATTCATACAGAAACGTACACTACAGATCTTGCATACACTCATCACAAATTCAAAGATATTCTTACAGTAGATTCTACAAGCGTGTGTGTTAGTACAATCTATCACATGTTCTGAAGCATGTTAAATTCCATCTTACGGATTATAGTCAATTAACGAAAAGTATTAAATATATATGATGCAACAGTAAAAATGTTTTTAAAAATTACCAAATAAAGATCATTTCAAAATCGGGACAAAAACATGGCCTCATGCTTTAGAAAGGAATTTTGAAAGCAATTTTGTACTATTGTCCAATTTCACGTCATGTAATAACTATTGTAGGTCTTTCTTATATATGGATGTCACCGCCGTGGGAGATCAATATCCACTAAGATCTGACGAGCAATTGTTTTATTATTCAATAAAATGTCTATCGTGACAAGTTCTACTACTGTACGTACGTGGAAACAATGATGTATCAGCGCCAGAGTATCAACTTTATTAAACAAAGGTTGCCATCCGTTGGTATTGTATCGGTGGAGACGTGGGTGATTTCAGTCTCACACAAACCATACGGAATATATATTTGTTTGTGTATATATAGTAAGGTTTGGCTATTTTTCTGTTCAGAAAGTATCGATCGAGCGGTAGGGCAAATATCTATTTAGTTACCTTTTGGTCCAAAACTATCAATATAGCCAAGGAATTGGTTACTTTTGATGGCAGATCGATTTATAAATAAATATAGAACGTTCATAAATATATAAACAGAAAGCAATATGTCCGAAGTAAGAAAAGCATTATTGAGACTCAGACACTCGATAATTTATACGTGCTCATTAATGCAGCACTCATGCAAAAAATGAAGTAGTAATAAAAAAAAGATCAATTTTTGAACTATTCTTAGAAAGAAAAAAACAATATCACGGTATAGTTGACTCTTGTACTAAAAGGGCCAAAAGAATCTAGTATCATGCTGGTCCCTATTGTCTTAACGTGAGATCTAACCCACCGGCGACGCGAAACCTCCAAGGCCAACTCAATCTTGTCTGCTAGCCGGCCATGCCTCTGTCTCCCGCCCTCCTTCAATTCACCACCAAGTTCCTTCCTCTCTCAATCTTCGCCAAGTTGATTTCTCCTTCTTTCCCGAACTACCCTTAGCGTGATGGTCTGTTTAAAATAAATTATTCGGGAAATAATAACCAAACATTGAGCTGTCATGTTCCCTTGTTATTATTACACGACAAGTCAGACGTGTACTTTAGATTCTTGAGGCTATTTTCTTCTTCCTCGATTGTTCTTATATATAAACTCGTCACAAGGTCGTCTGATATAATGATTATGCTTCGCTCCTCTGGTTGATTCATTTGAACGACCCATGTCCTAAACCAAGTTAGACAAAAATTCATAAACATTTGTGTAAAGGCCAAGAAACAGAAAGATAAATCCAAAGAATCATGTCAAACTAATATCCCCACTTTTTTTTTTATCACATATCTTTTACATTGTTTGGAAAAAAGAAGAAGGATGATCGTACTCACTAGCTTGGTACGTTGAGAGGCTTCAAAAGAAGTATTGGAAAAAGGTTCATCTCTTTTCTTTTCTGGAAAGCTGGCGCTGTGCATTAAAGAGTGAACAATTCAGAGTAATCAGTGGGAAACTACTTGGATTGTTGTAGAGCATCGTGTAGGGATCTCCAAATAAAGACTTTGACTTTCTCCAATGTTTTTACATTCCAGACATTCGCTAGCCAGTCAAGAGCAGAAACTTGATTTGTGGGAGGTTCAGCGGTGCGAGCTTCCGATTGAATCATGTAACCTGATCTAGTTGAATACTCTCCCGTAGTGTTTTTCAGCCATACGAGTTCATCTGCTGCTTTCACCCTGCTAGATCGAATCCTTAGGATTTGGTCCTTATGGAAAGGTAAAGTAAGCTCGATTTTTGCTAAGTCCCATTCCTTTGTCTCTGGCAGGAGCAGGTCCAAGACCTTTAGCGATTGAAGAGCCTCTGGGGCCGGGCCCATTGGTCTGAGATGTTCACAGTGTGAGAGCCAGGGGTCGTCTCAGACATTAATCTCCTCTCCTGTTCCGACCATCCAGCCTAGTTGCTTCACCAGGAGGTCTCTACCAATCAAGACACTTCTCCAGCCATGCGAGGATGATGATGGGGGTTGGCATTTAAGGAAAGATTCAGCTTGGCAGTATTTTCAAAGGAGACAGCGAGCTAGTAGACATGTGGGATTTTTTTATAATCCTCCATCCAATATTGGCCAGTAAAGCATCATTGAAGGTAGATATATCCTTGAAACCCATGCCGTCATTTTTCTTTGGTTTAGCCATCTTTTCCCACGATATCCATGTGAGTTTTCTTTTTCCAGGTTCTGAATCCCACCAGAATCTTGTCAGCGTTGATTGGATGCATTATTTATAATGGTTAGTCCACTAATTTAGGGATTATATAAATTTATAACGATTCCCATTTTACTAAATTTATTGATTTTTTTCTCAAAATTTATGTGTTAATCCGTACGAAAATATTGAGTTTTACGTTAATTGCTCTATATACTGAAGCTTATACTTTTTATTGTTATGTTAAATTTTATAATGACATTTTAAATTTGTATTAATGTATATTAAACTTTTTTTCATGATATATGGGATCATTCTAATTTTTTTCTCAATTAATTTAGTAAAATTTCATAATACTCCCTAAATCAGTAGAATAACCACTATAAAATCGCTATTCTCTTGGGAAACAGAGACAAAAAATATTCCAAACCTCTTTAAACATCATCATATGTTAGTGTTGGATGAACTATCCATTAAAAAATATTGTCATATGTTTTGAATTTTTATCTAAATCTAGGTATCGCTATGAATATATTGAGTTTTACGTTAAACGCTCTATATAATGAAGCTTATAATTTTTAGTGTTGTTTTAAAATTTATAACCACATTCTAAATTTGTATTAATGTATTTTAAACTCTCTTTCATGGTACATGGGAATCTTTAATTTTTATATCAATTAATCTAGTAAAACTTCATATAATCCCTAAATTAGTGGAATAGCCATTATAAAATCGCTATTCTCTAAAAAAACATAGACAACAAAGATTCCAAGCCTCTTTCACCATCATCAGATGTTAGTTTTGGATGCAACTACGTATTAAAAAATTATTGTTATATTTTTGATTATTTTCGAAATCTATGTATAACACTAAATGAATGTTCTTTTATTAGATGATAGAAACATTTTTATTTTTGTTCTTTTATTTAAACTTATAATATTTTTTTATAAATGAATGTGTTGAAGACTCTAAAATTCATATAATATGATCCCAAAATAAAGAATTATGTTTTTTGGTATAAAACCGAATAAACCGAAAACCGACGGTATATAAACCGAACCGAACCGAAGTAAATGTGGATTTAGAATGGTAGTTATATTTTACTAACCGAAATACCGAAAAACCGAAAATACCAAACCGAAACCGAACCGATATCCTGCATATCATATAACTATTTTACTATGATAGGATCATTATGATGATATTTTATAATCAATGTAAAAGTATTGGGCGATTTATGGGAATAAATAACAAATGTAAGGATGGGGCTTTTAATTGTAGGTGTTGTTGGGCCTCGGAAAGCATAAATGGGCTTTAAAGCTTACGAAGAACAATAACGGTGCCGTCGCATACAAATCTGAGACGGGAAGTCAAGCAAGCGTCGGAGAGTATACCGGAGGAGGACGACAATACTGTTTTGACCTCTGTAGCCCAATCGCGTGCAGGTTGATTGATGGTATGGTGGCGCCATCAGGGCAGTGGGAAAATGCCACAGCGGGGGCAGTCGCAGGATTCGCAACAGTAGCTGCTATGCACCCTCTTGATGTTGTCCGTACTAGATTCCAAGGTCTGATTTCTTTTTCCACTCCTGCGTGCTAACTAGATCCCACAGTTAGAAAAAAAAAACAGTTTTTTTTGGCCTGAAAGTTTGATTGAAACAGTGAACGACGGTAGAGGGTTAAGTGCTCTCCCGACGTACAAGAACACAGCTCACGCTGTCTTCACCATTGCCCGTCTCGAGGTTTGTTCCTTTCTTTAACCATCTTCTCATGCATTCTCGTTTCTGAATTGAAGCTACATTTTCTCTGGTTTATGTGTGTGTTAGGGTCTGAGAGGACTTTATGCAGGTTTCTTCCCTGCTGTCATCGGTTCCACTCTTTCATGGAGCTTATACTTCTTCTTGTGAGTGTGTCCTTCCTCTTTTACAATCCCCACCCAAGCTCTCTCTCTCTCTCTCTCTCTCTCTCTCTCTGTGATTCATCTTGTAATTACGGCTCTCTGAAACAAATACATCTCTCTAGTTATGGAAGAGCGAAAGAGATACGCTAGAGGCAGGGACGATGAGAAACTCACCCTCCCTTCACCTTGCTTCTGCCGCTGAAGCTGGAGCCTTGGTTTGTTATTACTAACTCTCACCCCTTAAAACATGTATTTTATCTCAACCTTATGATACACTTTCAGGTCTGTTTATGCACGAATCCTATTTGGCTTGTCAAGACAAGGTTACAGCTTCAGACACCTCTTCATCAAACCCCACCCTACTCCGGCCTGTTAGGTCTCCAGATATGCTTCCTTAACAAACTCACTTTTTCCATTCTTCTTTTCTTAATTTTTATTGGTGAATTTTGCAGATGCCTTTAGAACCATAATGAAAGAGGAAGGACCCAGGGCGCTCTTCAAGGGTATTGTCCCTGGTCTTGTACTGGTTTGTCACTCACTCCCTTTCCTTTCCTTTTTGTTCATTTTTTTTGGATGGGTTTGATCCTGATTTTAGTTTCTTCAGCAGGTTTCTCATGGTGCTATTCAATTCACAGCGTATGAGGAACTCCGTAAAGTCATTGTCGATTTGAAAGAGAACAGAAGAAAATCCGAATCCACACCTGATAATTTATTGGTACAGACTTCTTCTTCTTCTTACATTGTGATTATTTGGCAATGCAGGACCAAGTAATCTTTTTTGGCATTTCTTTTATTTTTATATATGTAGAACTCGGCGGATTATGCTGCACTGGGTGGCTCCTCCAAAGTCGCAGCAGTTCTTCTCACATATCCTTTTCAGGTTATTAGAGCACGATTACAGGTAAATTGCTTCAACCTCTCTTAACTCTAGCAATATTTGAGGTGTGACTGTCATAGACATTCCTCTATTGTTTTTGATTTGTTCAGCAAAGACCTAGTACTAACGGAATCCCAAGATATATAGACAGCTTACATGTCATCAGAGAAACCGCGAGGTCAGAGAAGAGCATATATCTATTCTTGGTCTTGACTGTATCTGAAAATACATATGTTATCTTTCTTGCCTTCATGGTGCAGATTCGAGGGTCTCAGAGGTTTCTACAGGGGACTAACAGCTAATCTATTGAAAAATGTGCCTGCTTCTTCCATCACGTTCATCGTCTACGAAAACGTTCTGAAATTGCTGAAACAACCTCCTCCAACGAGATAGGACCCATCATCTTCTTCTTTTTTTTTTTTTTTTCTCCCCTTGGGATTGGGAATTACATTTTTGCTTTTTGTATTCCTTTTACTGCTGGTAATCCATGAAACAGCTTTGTCTCGTCTTTGCTCAACAAAAAGCTCTTTTTGTTTTCCTTATTCATCATACATCTCTCCCCATATCTAATACCTTTGCTCTTATTATATCTCAAGGTCCCTATATTTATTGTTATACCAGACTGACTGAATTCTCCACTTTTCTTACGGGTGATGGTGGGATGGACGTATTTTTAGTTCATGTGTTGCAGGTGGAGGGAGCTTAAAGGAAGGTTGCTAAGTAACTGCCATACATTATTACTTGTAAAAATAATTCGCTCAGAGAGAGGGACCTTGATTCTTGGCGACACCCTTTGTTCTTGCTCCACCTGATTCGGTCAGTATAAACACTACTACTACTCTGTCTTTTAAACAGGAAGTATAAGAGTCACTAACTCTTTAGCCATATATAGATTTGGTGAGTCGAAATCCCAGTAGATTGTTCTGCCTTGTTATGATTTTTTCATTGATGCTGCTATTTGTTTGCTCTTCTTTCTCATTTTTATCTTTTCACGCTTCCGCTACTTTTTCTAGTTTGTTTTCTGAGTTTGCGTAATCGCTCGTGAACAACAATAAGAAGCCATTGTTGTGATGTAAAAGAGATTCATATATTTTATTCGCTTTGTTTGCCTTTGATACAACAAAATCCACAGTGAATAATGATGTTTAACAACTTTGAAACAAGAAAATAGTAAAACAACAAACGGAAAAACTTGAAATAATAAAACAGATAATGATAAGCTCTTTTTTTTGGGGGGGGCAGGCAGGCAGCTGCTTTGGAGATTAAGGTTGCTGCTGAGCGTCAATGTAACCAGCATCGACGAGCACTTTCTCCCTCTTAGCCGCCTCCAGATCTTCATCCACCATCATCTTCACCAGCTTCGAACCCAACCTTGGGCTTCCACTTCAACATCTCCTTTGCCTTGCTCGCATCTCCTTTCAGATTGTCAACCTCCGTTGGCCTGAAGTACCTCTTGTCTATCTCCACGTGGTCTTTCCAGTTGAGGCCGAGGTACCCGAAGGACACCTCCAGAAACTCCTCGACGGTGTGCGACTCCTCAGTAGCCACCACATAGTCATCTGGTTTCTCCTGCTGCAGCATCAGCCACATTGCCTCCACGTAGTCCCCTGCGAACCCCCAGTCTCTTGAGGCCTGTATGTTCCCCAGGAAGAGCTTCGTCTGCAGTCCGACCTTGATCCTCCCCAAGGCCCGTGTTATCTTCCGAGTCACGAAGTTCTCGCCTCTGCGGGGTGACTCGTGGTTGAACAGGATCCCGTTGCAGGCGTACAGGCCGTATGCTTCTCTGTAATTGACGGTGTACCAGTGAGCTGCGACTTTGGAGGCAGCATAGGGAGATCTCGGGTGAAACGGCGTCGTCTCAGATTGGGGAGGAGGAGTTGACCCGAACATCTCCGAGGATCCGGCCTGGTAGTACTTGACGGTGCGGCCATTGTCAGCCATGTGAGACCTGACAGCCTCCAGGAGGCGGAGAGCTCCAGTCGCGACCACATCAGCAGTGTAGTCAGGGATCTCGAAGGAGACAGCGACGTGGGACTGAGCAGCAAGGTTGTAGACCTCGTCAGGCTTGATGACGTCGAGCCAACGGCGGAGGGAGGAGGCATCAGAGAGATCAGCGTAGTGGAGCTTCATGAGAGCTTTGTTGGCATTGTGTGGATCCACGTAGATATGGTTGATTCGCTGCGTGTTGTAGTTTGAGGATCGTCGGATCAGGCCGTGCACTTCGTACCCTTTTCCGACCAGGAACTCCGTCAGGTATGATCCGTCCTGCCCAGTGATCCCGGTGACCAATGCAACCTTCCTTGGCTCCGACGCAATGTGAGAATCGTTGCCATTAGGAGTGGCCATAGCTTCGGATCTGGACACTTTGTCAGATGGGATCAGAAGAAATGTGAGAGAGAGAGAGAGGTGAGGTGCACGACGCGCCTTGTGTTTGATTTTGTTAAGCTCCAACGTGTTCTATTATTTATAGAAGCGCCATGTGACGAAGGCGAGAGAGAGAGAGAGAGAGAGAACAAAGAGGGTTAATTTGGTAACTTGGTAGGTGAATATGTAAGGCTACGTAAAGTTGTACTTGTTTGGCAGATCGCCGGCAAGCGTTGACAAATTGCGATTAGTTTTATGATTTGTATTTTCAGTTTGAATTGACAAGTGTATAAAGCAAAGAAAAGTGAAAGATAAATGATCAGAAGCCATGGAGCATCGGTGATTTTATGCCTGGGCATTTCGGTATCGGTTCAGGTAGTTCAGATAGGACTTTAACTATTTTCGGTTCAGTTCATATAGTTTTGGATTTAGTTCGATTCAGATACTAAATGTAGGAACCGGAAAATATCCAGAAAAAATTCGGTTCTCGTAGTTCGGATAATTTGGATAAAATATCGGTTATTTATGGCAAAATATCAAATAATTAGGATGATTTAGATAAAAGAATTGGATATTTCAGATTACTTCGGATATTTTATAATAATTTAGTTATCATCAATTATTTTCAGATACTTTTAATAGAATTTTAAATTAAAAATATATATTTAGTTATGTTATGTGGATATTTCGGATAAAACTATCCGGATAGTTTCAGATACTTTCGGGTAGTTCCGATTTGGTTCGAATATTTCAGATATAAAAATATAGGAACCGTTCGGGTAGGTCCGGTTCCGGTTTCGGATATTTAAGTTCTTCGGTTCCAGTTATTTTGTCCAGACCTAGTTGATTTGGTGAATTCTTAATGGGCCTCGTTTATGCAAAGGAGACCCTTAATTACGAGTATTGATATGGGCTTTACAGTGCCAGTTTTGGCGAATGAAAGATAAACGATCACAGTACTAGTGGGCTAGAAGCTGACGTAACTGTATTTTGTCATAATAACCACAACTTCTGAAAGTAACTAGTCTCTTCCTTCCTTCCTTCTTCGTCTTTACGATTTGATCCTTTTCTTATTAGCTCGAAATTGACAAATTCTTTTTGGATATGGCAGCAGCGTCATCTATTGCTCTCTTCCACAAACCCACCTGCAGTTTCTATTTGGTTCCTTCCTCTGCTCCAGCTCGATATCGAAATTGGAGCTCAATATTTTCTTTGAATCGGAGGAGACTCTGCTCTTTCTCTGCTCCTCCTAAAACTATGGCCGATTTAGTCAAAACCCATGCTTGGAGAGACGGCGGAAATATTGACGGGGAAGAACGGTTTCAGGCCTTCGAGCAAGAGGCTTTTATGAAGAATAGTCCCTCCAACGATTTGGTCTCCGATGCTGGCGGTGGGATCAACGCCGTCGCTAATCGTCTGGTTTGTATTCAAATTCTCGGACGCACACAATATGTTTGATTTAATGCTGCTATCCATCTCCCAATGAAATACACAACTTTTTTTTTTCCTTGCAATTTGATAACAACATACACAGAGCAAATGGGTGGTAGCTGCTCTGTTTGGATCGGTTCTGCTTCTACGACATGATGGTGCAGCCTTGTGGGCTGTCATTGGCTCCGTTTCCAATTCCGCGCTTTCCGTAGCTCTCAAACGCATCCTTAACCAAGAGAGACCTGTTGCAACTCTGCGTTCTGACCCTGGGATGCCTTCTTCTCATGCTCAGTCCATTTCTTTCATCTCTCTCTTTACCCTCTTCTCTGGTAAAACTCTCAAATTTCTCACCCTTTCCTTTCCCATCTATCTTTCTCTACTTGCATCATTTCGTCACCTCTCAAACTATTATTTCCCCAGTTATGGAGTGGCTTGGAACCAACGAACTCTCTCTTTTCCTTAGCGGCCTCATCCTTGCATTGGCTTCTTACTTTGTAAGTTTTCATGCAAAACTGTTGCAGAACCATATAAACGAATTCATTAACTTACTGGTGATGATGATTGTGTGCAGACATGGTTAAGGGTCTCCCAGAAGCTTCACACGGCCAGTCAAGTGGTGGTGGGTGCAATCGTGGGCTCTGTTTACTCCACCTTGTGGTACATAACGTGGAACTCACTTGTTCTGGAAGCTTTCGCCTCATCATTCTCTGTACAAGTAGCTGTATTTACAGCTGCTGCTGCATCTGCTCTGGGTTTTGCAGTTTATGTGCTACTTAACTGGTTCAAAGATGACAGATGACAAAGAAAATATAATAATTCGAGGGTTATAAAACTATTCCTTTGTTTCCCATTTCACTCGTACTGTTTGAGCTGTCTAGCAATCAACATTACCACTCTGTGTTCTGTTTCTTGTCACAAAACGGCAACTTTTTTTAGGTCAGCTCAATGCGAGAAATGTCTGATCCAAACAATTTATTAGAGAGAAAATAATCAGAAGAAAAGGCTCTTTTTAAGTTGCAAGAAAACATTATTGGAGAGAAGCAGGAAATGAATTTTCTAGTTTTCTTTTCTTTTTCAAATCCAACGGGAATCAAAGAGCCTCAAGGCGACGCAAGTTAAGAGTCTCAAGGTGCTTTTGGTAGATGATTCTCAGAGAGTGAGATCATCATTGAGTAGTGAGTCATATTCTGCATCCCGTGCGTTCTTCTTGTAAAGGAGCTTCTTGAAATCAGTCTCGTCCAAGTTCTTTGTGTTTTGTGCGGCATGAACTTGAGCTAAGTTGGAGTAATCCACAGCGGAAGTGGAGAAGAAGGCCCTTTCTTCTTCGGTCACCTTCCTCAGAAATCTAGCTGGATTCCCTCCCCAAACCTGAGTTAAAGAGATAAGAAGAAGCAGGAGGAGTGAGAGTTCTGAGACTCTTTACCAGAGCAAACAAGAAAAAGTTGAGATAGAAAAAAAAAGAAGGAACCTCGCCGGAGGGAATCCTAGTGTTCTGCCTGACAAGAGATCCAGACTCAACGATGGCATGCTTTTCAACATGAGCTCCATCCAAGACGGTTGCACTAGCACCAATGTAAGACTCGTCTTCGAGAGTGCAGCCATGTAAGACAGCACTATTACCAATGGTGACATTGTCGCCAATGAGAGTAGGCAAGACCTTGCCGTTTAAGTTGGACTTGGCAACGTGGACAAGGGAGTTATCTTGGATATTGGTCCCAGCTCCGACTGTGATGGTGTTAGCATCCCCTGCACAACAATAAGGCATTCAAAACCAGTAAGGAAAACAGAGTGCTTTGTTGTAAAAGAAACACATCATGGGGAGGGAGGTTACCTCTTAAGACACATCCATACCAAATGGAAGAGCCTGGTCGGAGATGGACATTGCCAATGATAGAAGCGCTAGGAGCGACGAAAGCGTCCTTATCAACAATAGGGGCCTTGTCAAAAACATTCATAAGCGTGCGGTGCCTAGAAACTGGAAAGGAGTTATAAAAGTAAACAAGCAAGTGAATGCAGTAATCAAAGGCGCTCACAATAGGAGTGCCTGGGGCTAAGATAAGATTGGAGCTTAAGCCAAGGATTAGTACAAACAAGTAAGCAAATAGAGCTAAGATACAAAATACTAGAAAGTGTTTCTCATCAATAATAATCATTGGCAAACAAATAGCACATCATTAGTGTTTCTCTACTACGCTAATTGATTTTTTTAAGGTGGTCTCTAATGAATAATGAAAAAACGAATCACCAAATGTGCAGCAACTATGATCCGATTCCAGCGAAATATCCCCAAGAAATCAAATGAGTGGAAAGATCCAAAGAAGAAGAAGACGTACGCTGTTCTCGGAAGTGATTTTTGCCTTGGAGGCGACAACCGAGCCGATCAAGTGCTTGACCTGTTTCCCGGATCCAGAATCCTACGCTGTACAGTGCTCTCCCCATGCTTGCCATCTTCGATGATTAATTGAAATCTCCCAATTTGAGGGTGGGGGGAGGAGGAGTTACTACGTAGTCTTTTCACGGTTTCCTTGGTTTACTCCTCAATATGCCGGTTATTAGCCGGTTTGTGTTACTTGTTTTTTTTAATCTGTATACCCACTATTTAATTTCACTTATATCACTTCAGGAGGGGACTCTCATCACTCTCTCTATCTTTTACATTTTGCATTAACTAGACACAGCGACAAATTGGCTATTATTACCGTACCTATTGGGTTTTAATTAACGCTAAACCGGGAACGACAATCAAGAATCATTTCAGATATGCCAAATGCACTTGTTGCCACTGCTCGGTGATATTTTGACCAAACTTTTATTGCTTTTAAGTAAGTGGATACATACTTAAAGAGTAAAGGCTTTGTTGCTCTTCAACTGATGCTGAGAAGCTTTGTTGCTCTCCAACACTGTCCCGCCTCTAGCTTCACATCCCCAAGCTGACACTTCAGATATGACCAAGCAAAATCAATTTAAAACTTTCTTTTATTCTTATATATGCTTGGTGTTAAGAGTAAAGGCTTACTGACATACCTTTGCGTTTTCCACGCACACAAAGTCTATGTAACAAGCCTCCATCTGAGTATGCCGGTTCACATACCACACCATCCGAACAACTGCATTTTCCAACTACAAGTATTACTCATGAAGTAGGCACATAACAATTTCTGAAATGGAACCATATAGCCGCATAAAATGTTTGGACAAATTTACTTTGTGTTTTTTATCGCCCAAGCCATTATCAAACTGCAATTCATTAGGGGCATCAAGATAGACTCATAAATGCAGTTGACCAAAAGAAAAAACGCTAGAGAGAGGGGTCGAACCTCTGACCTTGTGGTTAACAGCCACACGCTCTAACCAACTGAGCTACTCCAGCTTCTTACACAGAATGTTTATAATATATTCAAATTTATATCGAACCGGCAAATCACAATAAGAGTTTCTGATTACTTTTTGAACTCTAGTTATAAAGCTTGTGATTTTAGGCTGCTCGATACAGTGATGAGTTAGTTAAAAGCCTCAACACAAACACGTTTTATTATTTTCAGCATC
This sequence comes from Brassica carinata, assembly GCA_016771965.1. Classification (NCBI taxonomy): domain Eukaryota; kingdom Viridiplantae; phylum Streptophyta; class Magnoliopsida; order Brassicales; family Brassicaceae; genus Brassica; species Brassica carinata. The sequence goes on along the minus strand of CM028697.1, from coordinate 65,415,682 downwards.
TTCAAGAAATTTAACAATTGGAGTTTTCTATATTACGAATAAGGTAACCGAGTGAAAATTGCTAAAAAATACTTTCACTAATGTAAAAATGGACTAAAAAGTAATATTAGAGGTTTCTACTAGATTTCCAATTAATTTAATTCAATGGCATGTTGTTAAGTATATATATGTAGGTGATTTATTATAATTCAAGCAAAAAGAAACGAAACAGAAGCAATAATGTGGTCTAGATCAAAAAGTGAAGCTGCCAAGAGATTTGCTCCTATTTTGGAGAAGGAGACAGCAAACACTAGTGACATGGAATGGTTTCGTTACACAGAGACAATACACCAAATCACAACGCTGATTACTAGATTTGAGCTTACCAACGAACAAGCCAAGGAGCTAAAGAGAAAGATGTCTGGAGAAACCTACAGTCAACTAAGTTGTGACTCTGTGTGCCAACTCCAAGCATTGAACGTGAGAACAGATCAGTGGTGCACCGTGACACTTATTGAGAAATCAGAAGATAGGTTGATCTTGAACTGGACCCATTACAACGACTGTCAGGTTGGGAAAATGTTTGACTTTGATTTCAGTAATAGCTTCTGGAAGGATGATGATCACACCGGATGTGATAGAGTCTTCTATGCAACGAGATAGTCTAGTAACTAGAAGTGTCAACCATACCACCATTAATTAGGCTTGGTTGCTAGCTATGAAAAGATTATATTATATGTTTTTATTTTATTTTATCTAAAGATAAACATATGCTAATTATAATATGTGGTTTTATTTTACTTCATATATGGATAAACAATATGTTGTTTTAAGGATTTTTCAGATTAATTAGAAGAGGTTGTAGGATGTTGAGATTTGTGGAAGTTTAGTTGGTCGAGGCTAAATCACCAATCCGAACAAAATTGATATGTCATGTTTTGTGGAAGATTTTTTGGACATGACATGACATGTTTCATCATGGTCGAGGCTAAATCACCAATCCAAACAAAAATTTCGAAACCGTTCAAACTAAAAAAAAAAACAAATATTTCTGACATGAGCAATAACTGTTGTTTTATCCAATCTCTTCAGTGGGTATTAGCAAAACGCTTTACTTCCTGACGCAAGCTTGGCAACAGAGAGAGAGACTGCATATTAAGCTGCTCAACCAATAGCTCGTCAAAGGAGATTTAGAGCTGTGCTGCTTCAACTTGGTGAAGAGATGATGCAACACGAGCCACCTCTCACCTCTGATATCGAACTTGGCACTAGGAAAACCGGTGGTTCAGTCAACTTACAGCGGTCATAGATTAAACACCCGAACGTAGCAAATCGTTGCTTGCGAAGGTCGCAGGTTCGAAACCTGCATGGGCCATTTGTGTTTTTTTTAATTAATTAATTATAGCAACAATTGTACATGTCAGCATCAGTGAGTGAGACCGTATCCATATCACCACTTAGCATCCGGACACGTGGCAAGAGAAGAAACCAGTAACTCCGATTCCCACAAAACAAACCAATGAAAATTCTCGCCTTATCCCAAATCTTATCTCTCTCTCTCTCCTAACGATTGTTACTCTTTTAGGTCTTCCTCTGCTTAGGATCAGGACAACCATTAAACTGAGAGACTTTGTGGCCATGGCTGCCTCTCTCCAATCCGCCTCTACGTTCCTTCAGTCCGCTAAAATCATCACCGCTCCTTCACGTGGCAGTGCTCACCTCCGGTCGACTCAGACAGTCGGGAAATCTTTCGGACTAGAAACATCCTCTGCTCGCCTCACATGTTCCTTCCAATCTGATTTCAAGGACTTCGCCGGTAAATGTTCCGACGCTGTCAAAATCGCTGGATTCGCTCTCGCAACCTCTGCTCTCGTCGTCTCGGTAACTTCCTCCTATCACCGGTTCTTGCATATAAGTTTATTACGAACTGTAACAAAATAACAGTTTTTAGTGTGTGTGTGTGTGTTTGGGGTGTAAAATGATTCTTACATCATTACAATGTATCGAACTTGCCACCTTGAAAGTAACAACAACAGTACACTAAACCAATAGCATTTTAAGATTATCACAACAGAATACCTATATTCACAATCTTCGTTTACGAATTGGAAAGCTTATTGGGATCATCAATTTTGTTATCGGTTTGTGGTGTAATGAAAGGGAGCAAGTGCAGAGGGAGCTCCGAAGAGACTAACTTACGACGAGATTCAGAGCAAGACTTACATGGAAGTTAAGGGAACTGGAACTGCCAACCAGTGCCCAACTATTGACGGTGGCTCTGAGACTTTCTCCTTCAAACCCGGAAAGTACGCTGGCAAGAAGTTCTGCTTCGAGCCTACTTCCTTCACCGTCAAGGCTGAGAGTGTTAGCAAGAATGCGCCTCCTGATTTCCAGAACACCAAGCTCATGACCCGTCTCACCTACACTCTTGACGAGATCGAAGGCCCCTTCGAGGTTTCTTCTGACGGAAGCGTTAACTTCAAGGAAGAAGACGGCATCGACTACGCTGCAGTCACTGTCCAGCTTCCAGGAGGCGAGCGTGTGCCATTCCTCTTCACCGTCAAGCAGCTTGACGCCTCCGGCAAACCAGACAACTTCACTGGCAAATTCTTAGTCCCTTCATACCGTGGCTCCTCCTTCTTGGACCCTAAGGGCCGTGGTGGTTCCACAGGATATGACAACGCCGTTGCATTGCCAGCTGGAGGCAGAGGCGACGAAGAGGAGCTTTCTAAGGAGAACGTGAAGAACACGGCAGCTTCGGTGGGAGAGATCACTTTGAAAGTGACCAAGAGCAAACCTGAGACAGGAGAAGTGATCGGAGTGTTCGAGAGTCTTCAGCCGTCGGATACTGACTTGGGTGCCAAGGTACCAAAGGATGTGAAGATCCAAGGGGTGTGGTATGGTCAACTTGAGTGATCATGTTATCATATCTAAACATCTTCTGTTTGTATTTGATTACAATGAGTACATCTTTTGATGCTTCTTCTTCTTCTATTATAAAAAAAAATGCACATGCCCTAAATCTTAAGTTTTTTTTGTATCCATATATAGTTCTATTCAACTTTAATCATATGGTATAATGCTGAGAAATAACTTGTGCAGCTGATATGATGAGTTATGTAATCTATAAGCAGGTTACTGTGAATTATTCCCTCCGTTTCAAAACAATATATATTTTACAAAAACTTGTTTTGAAATTCAGTGTATATTTACTAACTAATAATGGTAATTGTAAATTTTGAAAAAAATTATCCGTGTTTATTAAATTTTGATTAACTAAAAATTGTGGAAACTAATTAATCATAAATAATCCATTTATAATCAATATTTAAAATGTTTTGAAAAATATTCAAAACATACATTTTTTTGAAACAAATAGAATATTATTTATGCTTCTTAAATACAGTGGTAATTTTATTTACAGCTTGTTTCCAAGACGAACAAGAAAATAACTTCAAAGCAAAATTATTATTATTTTATAATTTTTAAATTTATAAGTTTGCAGTCGAACCATTTTGATAATCAATGAATTAGTTGGTTTGCCTTTTGATATATTTACGTGGATGGATGGAGTTACCGATTTGTTTTTTTATAACACTTTGTTTTATTGAACTGATTTGAAACATATTACATCATAGAAGAATATGACAAAACGATAATGAGAAACTAATGATTCTTCTGCACCGAAGCTCGTGAGGATAATCATCATTAATGACACATTAGCTATATCAAACTAGTCTTATTATAGAATAAGGTAGATTAGGTGTTCCCGTTCTAGCAGTAGCAGACAGACTTCTAATACCTTATAAAAAACATGACAATCTCATCGTCTAGATAGATCTTTATTTTCAATTGCCTTTATCAATTTTGTTTCGAATTCGCTTCAGATAAGCTACCATCAAAACAATTTTGAATGCAAATACAAATCAAATAAATGATGAGGATTGATGGTTCACACCATTATCACCAATAGTAGCAGAGTAAGCAAAAGAGAGCGCATAAGAACAAGCTCTTCAAAAACCAGCGACAACCATCACTACCTCCACTAGAAAGGCTAACCTATCGTTAATCCACTAATGGAAACGAACATTAACTAAACCGCAACACCCAAAGCTATCACTTTAGAACAAGACAATGTCCACAAAAGGTGAAAATGAAAAATCCAACTTTAAACCAGAAGAAACCAAACCGAATCACCGAGTGTAACCAATCACTAACACTGGTTCAGATTCGCCGATACCGATTTGGTTTACAGAGTCAATATGAGTTTGTGAATGTTTTGCTTTAAAAAAAAAAGCAAGTGGAAATTAGGTTTTATAAATTTGTATAAATAATTTAGTCTAATCAGCTTGCTCCTTATGGACCTTACCCTGTATTTAATGTGCACGGGTGTGAACATTAAACAAAACAGTGTTTAACTTATAAGTAAAACATTATTGGTCTGTGCTTGGTCTTAAATCTCGAAACATGAAAGAACACAGACAACTTCATTGGCGTGGGACAGCACATAACAATGCAGATTTCAGAGAGATTCTCTCTTAAGTTTTACACCTCTAGAACTAGTATATATATATATATATATATATATATATATATATATATATGAATAATGAAATTATGTAAATTTCTCGGGGACAAAGTTCTATTTTTTATCTAAGAGATATCGGATTCATACAGAAACGTACACTACAGATCTTGCATACACTCATCACAAATTCAAAGATATTCTTACAGTAGATTCTACAAGCGTGTGTGTTAGTACAATCTATCACATGTTCTGAAGCATGTTAAATTCCATCTTACGGATTATAGTCAATTAACGAAAAGTATTAAATATATATGATGCAACAGTAAAAATGTTTTTAAAAATTACCAAATAAAGATCATTTCAAAATCGGGACAAAAACATGGCCTCATGCTTTAGAAAGGAATTTTGAAAGCAATTTTGTACTATTGTCCAATTTCACGTCATGTAATAACTATTGTAGGTCTTTCTTATATATGGATGTCACCGCCGTGGGAGATCAATATCCACTAAGATCTGACGAGCAATTGTTTTATTATTCAATAAAATGTCTATCGTGACAAGTTCTACTACTGTACGTACGTGGAAACAATGATGTATCAGCGCCAGAGTATCAACTTTATTAAACAAAGGTTGCCATCCGTTGGTATTGTATCGGTGGAGACGTGGGTGATTTCAGTCTCACACAAACCATACGGAATATATATTTGTTTGTGTATATATAGTAAGGTTTGGCTATTTTTCTGTTCAGAAAGTATCGATCGAGCGGTAGGGCAAATATCTATTTAGTTACCTTTTGGTCCAAAACTATCAATATAGCCAAGGAATTGGTTACTTTTGATGGCAGATCGATTTATAAATAAATATAGAACGTTCATAAATATATAAACAGAAAGCAATATGTCCGAAGTAAGAAAAGCATTATTGAGACTCAGACACTCGATAATTTATACGTGCTCATTAATGCAGCACTCATGCAAAAAATGAAGTAGTAATAAAAAAAAGATCAATTTTTGAACTATTCTTAGAAAGAAAAAAACAATATCACGGTATAGTTGACTCTTGTACTAAAAGGGCCAAAAGAATCTAGTATCATGCTGGTCCCTATTGTCTTAACGTGAGATCTAACCCACCGGCGACGCGAAACCTCCAAGGCCAACTCAATCTTGTCTGCTAGCCGGCCATGCCTCTGTCTCCCGCCCCTCCTTCAATTCACCACCAAGTTCCTTCCTCTCTCAATCTTCGCCAAGTTGATTTCTCCTTCTTTCCCGAACTACCCTTAGCGTGATGGTCTGTTTAAAATAAATTATTCGGGAAATAATAACCAAACATTGAGCTGTCATGTTCCCTTGTTATTATTACACGACAAGTCAGACGTGTACTTTAGATTCTTGAGGCTATTTTCTTCTTCCTCGATTGTTCTTATATATAAACTCGTCACAAGGTCGTCTGATATAATGATTATGCTTCGCTCCTCTGGTTGATTCATTTGAACGACCCATGTCCTAAACCAAGTTAGACAAAAATTCATAAACATTTGTGTAAAGGCCAAGAAACAGAAAGATAAATCCAAAGAATCATGTCAAACTAATATCCCCACTTTTTTTTTTATCACATATCTTTTACATTGTTTGGAAAAAGAAGAAGGATGATCGTACTCACTAGCTTGGTACGTTGAGAGGCTTCAAAAGAAGTATTGGAAAAAGGTTCATCTCTTTTCTTTTCTGAAAGCTGGCGCTGTGCATTAAAGAGTGAACAATTCAGAGTAATCAGTGGGAAACTACTTGGATTGTTGTAGAGCATCGTGTAGGATCTCCAAATAAAGACTTTGACTTTCTCCAATGTTTTACATTCCAGACATTCGCTAGCCAGTCAAGAGCAGAAACTTGATTTGTGGGAGGTTCAGCGGTGCGAGCTTCCGATTGAATCATGTAACCTGATCTAGTTGAATACTCTCCGTAGTGTTTTTCAGCCATACGAGTTCATCTGCTGCTTTCACCCTGCTAGATCGAATCCTTAGGATTTGGTCCTTATGGAAAGGTAAAGTAAGCTCGATTTTTGCTAAGTCCCATTCCTTTGTCTCTGGCAGGAGCAGGTCCAAGACCTTTAGCGATTGAAGAGCCTCTGGGGCCGGGCCCATTGGTCTGAGATGTTCACAGTGTGAGAGCCAGGGGTCGTCTCAGACATTAATCTCCTCTCCTGTTCCGACCATCCAGCCTAGTTGCTTCACCAGGAGGTCTCTACCAATCAAGACACTTCTCCAGCCATGCGAGGATGATGATGGGGGTTGGCATTTAAGGAAAGATTCAGCTTGGCAGTATTTTCAAAGGAGACAGCGAGCTAGTAGACATGTGGGATTTTTTTATAATCCTCCATCCAATATTGGCCAGTAAAGCATCATTGAAGGTAGATATATCCTTGAAACCCATGCCGTCATTTTTCTTTGGTTTAGCCATCTTTTCCCACGATATCCATGTGAGTTTTCTTTTTCCAGGTTCTGAATCCCACCAGAATCTTGTCAGCGTTGATTGGATGCATTATTTATAATGGTTAGTCCACTAATTTAGGGATTATATAAATTTATAACGATTCCCATTTTACTAAATTTATTGATTTTTTTCTCAAAATTTATGTGTTAATCCGTACGAAAATATTGAGTTTTACGTTAATTGCTCTATATACTGAAGCTTATACTTTTTATTGTTATGTTAAATTTTATAATGACATTTTAAATTTGTATTAATGTATATTAAACTTTCTTTCATGATATATGGGATCATTCTAATTTTTTTCTCAATTAATTTAGTAAAATTTCATAATACTCCCTAAATCAGTAGAATAACCACTATAAAATCGCTATTCTCTTGGGAAACAGAGACAAAAAATATTCCAAACCTCTTTAAACATCATCATATGTTAGTGTTGGATGAACTATCCATTAAAAAATATTGTCATATGTTTTGAATTTTTATCTAAATCTAGGTATCGCTATGAATATATTGAGTTTTACGTTAAACGCTCTATATAATGAAGCTTATAATTTTTAGTGTTGTTTTAAAATTTATAACCACATTCTAAATTTGTATTAATGTATTTTAAACTCTCTTTCATGGTACATGGGAATCTTTAATTTTTATATCAATTAATCTAGTAAAACTTCATATAATCCCTAAATTAGTGGAATAGCCATTATAAAATCGCTATTCTCTAAAAAAACATAGACAACAAAGATTCCAAGCCTCTTTCACCATCATCAGATGTTAGTTTTGGATGCAACTACGTATTAAAAAATTATTGTTATATTTTTGATTATTTTCGAAATCTATGTATAAACCCATACAAAATAAAGAGTTTTACGTTAAACGCCTATATAATGAAGCTTATAATTTTTAGTGTTGTTTTAAAATTTATAACCACATTCTAAATTTGTATTAATGTATTTTAAACTCTCTTTCATGGTACATGGGAATCTTTAATTTTTATATCAATTAATCTAGTAAAACTTCATATAATCCCTAAATTAGTGGAATAGCCATTATAAAATCGCTATTCTCTAAAAAAACATAGACAACAAAGATTCCAAGCCTCTTTCACCATCATCAGATGTTAGTTTTGGATGCAACTACGTATTAAAAAATTATTGTTATATTTTTGATTATTTTCGAAATCTATGTATAAACCCATACAAAATAAAGAGTTTTACGTTAAACGCTCTATATACTGAAGTCTAAACTTTTTAGTGTTGTTTTAAAATTCTAACCACATTCTATATTTGTATTAATGTATGTTTAGCTCTCTTTCATGGTATATAAGAGCCATTACACTTTTTTAATCAATTTATTTAGTAAAATTTCATAATACTCCCTAAATTGGTGGAATAACCACTATAAAGTCACTATTTTCTTAAAAAACGGAGACAACAAAGGCTCCTAACCTCTTTGAACATCATCATATGTTAGTGCAGGATGCAACTATGCATTAAAACAATATTGTCATATTTTTTTGAAATTTTCTTAAAATCTATGTGTTAACCTACGAAAATATTGAGTTTTTGGTAAATGCTTTATATATTGAAGCCTATAATCTTTAATGTTGTTTTAAAATTTCTAACCACATTCTAAATTTGTATTAATGTATGTTAAACTCACTTTCTTGTACATGAGCATCTTTCAATTTTGTTTATAAATTAATTTAGTAAAACTTCATATACTTCCTAAATTAGTGGACTAACCATTACAAAATTGCTATTCTCTAGAGAAATGGAGATAACAAAGGTTCCAAACATCTTTGATAATCATCATATATTAGTGCATGAGGCAACTATGCATTAAAGAAATATTGTTATATTTTTTGAATTTTTCTCAAAATCTTAGTGTTAACACCTACGAAAACATTGAGTTTTTGGTAAATGCTTTATATACTGAAGCCTATAATCTTTAGTGCTGTTTTAAAATTTCTAACCACATTCTAAATTTGTATTAATTTATGCTAAATTCTCTTTCATGGTACATGAGCATCGTTCAAAAATTTTAATCAATTAATTTAGTAAAACTTCATATAATCCCTAAATTAGTGGAATAGCCATTATAAAATCGCTATTCTCTTGGGAAACAGAGACAAAAATATTCCAAACCTCTTTGACTATCATCATATATTAGTGCAGGAGGCAACTATGCATTAAAACAATATTGTTATATTTTTGAATTTTTCTCAAAATTTATGTGTTAATCCGCACGAAAATATTGAGTTTTTGGTAAATGCTTTATATATTGAAGCCTATAATCTTTAGTGCTGTTTTAAAATTCTAACCACATTCTAAATTTGTATTAATTTATGCTAAATTCTCTTTCATGGTACATGAGCATCGTTCAAAATTTTAATCAATTAATTTAGTAAAATTTCATAATACTCCCTAAATTGGTGGAATAACCACTATAAAATCGCTATTCTCTTGGGAAACAGAGACAACAAAAGTTTCAAACCTCTTTGACTATCATCATATATTAGTGCAGGAGGCAACTATGCATTAAAACAATATTGTTATATTTTTGAATTTTTCTCAAAATCTATGGGTTTACCCATACGAAAACATTGAGTTTTTGGTAAATGCTTTATATACTGAAGCCTATAATCTTTAGTGCTGTTTTAAAATTTCTAACCACATTCTAAATTTGTATTAATTTATGCTAAATTCTCTTTCATGGTACATGAGCATCGTTCAAAAATTTTAATCAATTAATTTAGTACAACTTCATATTACTCCCTAAATCAGTAGACTAACCAATACAAAATCGCTACTCTCTAGAGAAACAGAGACAACAAAAGTTTCAAACCTCTTTGACTATCATCATATATTAGTGCAGGAGGCAACTATGCATTAAAACAATATTGTTATATTTTTTTGAATTTTTCTCAAAATCTATGGGTTTACCCATACTAAAATATTGAGTTTTACGTTAAACGCTCTATATACTGAAGCTTAAACTTTTTATTGATGTGCTAAATTTTCTAATGACAATTTAAATTTGTATTAATGTATGTTGAACTCTCTTTCATGATATATGAGATCATTCTAATTTTTTATCAATTAATTTAGTAAAACTTCATAATACCCCCTAAATCAGTAAAAATGACCATTATAAAATCGCTATTATCTTGGGCAACAGAGACAGAAATGTTCCAAACCTCTTTGAACATCATCATATGTTAGTGTAGGGTGAACTATCCATAAAAAAAATACATATTTTTTGAATTTTTATCCAAATCTATGTATCGCTATGAATATATTGAGTTTTACGTTAAACGCTCTATATAATGAAGCTTATACTTTTAGTGTTGTTTTAAAATTTCTAACCACATTCTGCATCTGTATTAATGTATTTTAAACTCTCTTTCATGGTACATGAGCATCTTTCTAATTTTTTTATCAATTAATCTAGTAAAACTTCATATAATCCCTAAATTAGTGAAGTAACCATTATAAAATTGTTATTTTCTAAAGAAACATAGACAACAAAGATTTCAAGCCTCTTTGACCATCATAATATGTTAGTTTAGAATGCAACTATGCATTAAAACGATATTGTTATATTTTGTTTTTTCAAAATATATGTATAAACCCATACGAAATATTTAGTTTTCCGTTAAGCGCTCTATATACTGGAATCTAAACTTTTTAGCGTTGTTTTAAAATTTCCAACCATATTCTATATTTGTATTAATGTATGTTTAGCTCTCTTTCATGGTATATGGGAATCATTATATTTTTTTAATCAATTAATTTAGTAAAATTTCATAATACTCCCTAAATTGGTGGAAAAACCACTATAAAGTCACTATTTTCTTCAAAAACGGGGACAACAAAGGCTCCAAACCTCTTTGAACATCATCTTATGTTAGTGCAGGATGCAACTATGCATTAAAAAAATATTGTCATATTTTTTTTTGAAATTTTCTCAAAATCTATGTGTTAACCCCTACGAAAATATTGAGTTTTTGGTAAATGTTTTATATACTGAAGCCTATAATCTTTAGTATTGTTTTAAAATTTCTAACAATATTCTACATTTATATTAATGTATGCTAAACTCACTTTCATGGTACATGAGCATCGTTCAATTTTGTTTATAAATTAATTTAGTAAAACTTCATATACTCCCTAAATTAGTGGATTAACCATTACAAAATCGCTATTCTCTAGAGAAATGGAGATAACAAAGGTTCCAAACCTCTTTGATAATCATCATATATTAGTACATGAGGTAAATATGCATTAAAGAAATATTGTTATATTTTTTGAATTTTTCTCAAAATCTAAGTGTTAACACCTACGAAAACATTGAGTTTTTGATAAATGTTTTATATACCGAAGTCTATAATCTTTAGTGTTGTTTTAGAATTTCTAACCACGTTCTAAATTTGTATTAATTTATGCTAAATTCTCTTTCATGGTACATGAGCATCGTTCAAAAATTTTAATCAATTAATTTAGTACAACTTCATATTACTCCCTAAATCAATGGACTAACTAATACAAAATCGCTATTCTCTAGAGAAACAGAGACAACAAAGGTTCCAAACCTCTTTGACCATCATCATATATTAGTGCAGTAGGCAACTATGCATTAAAACAATATTGTTATATTTTTTTGAATTTTTCTCAAAATCTATGTGTTTACCCATACGAAAATATTGAGTTTTACTTTAAATGCTCTATATACTGAAGCTTATACTTTTTATTGATGTGTTAAATTTTCTAATGACATTTTAAATTTATATTTATGTATGTTAAACTCTCTTTCATGATATATGGGATCATTCTATTTTTTTATAAATTAATTTAGTGAAACTTCATAATACTCACTAAATCAGTGGACTAACCACTATAAAATCGCTATTCTCTAGAGAAACGGAGACAACAAAGGTTCCAAACCTCTTTAACCATCATCACATATTAGTGCAGGAGGCAACTATGCATTAAAACAATATTGTTATATTGTTTGAATTTTTCTCAAAATCTATGTGTTTACCCCAACGAAAACATTGAGTTTTTGGTAAATGCTTTTTATACTCAAGCCTATAATCTTTAGTGTTGTTTTAAAATTTCTAACCACATTCTAAATTGTATTAATTTATGCTAAATTCTCTTTCATGGTACATGAGCATCGCTCAAAAATTTTAATCAATTAATTTAGTACAACTTCATATTACTCCCTAAATCAATGGACTAACTAATACAAAATCGCTATTCTCTAGAGAAACAGAGACAACAAAGGTTCCAAACCTCTTTGACCATCATCATATATTAGTGCAGTAGGCAACTATGCATTAAAACAATATTGTTATATTTTTTTGAATTTTTCTCAAAATCTATGTGTTTACCCATACGAAAATATTGAGTTTTACTTTAAATGCTCTATATACTGAAGCTTATACTTTTTATTGATGTGTTAAATTTTCTAATGACATTTTAAATTTATATTTATGTATGTTAAACTCTCTTTCATGATATATGGGATCATTCTATTTTTTTATAAATTAATTTAGTGAAACTTCATAATACTCACTAAATCAGTGGACTAACCACTATAAAATCGCTATTCTCTAGAGAAACGGAGACAACAAAGGTTCCAAACCTCTTTAACCATCATCACATATTAGTGCAGGAGGCAACTATGCATTAAAACAATATTGTTATATTGTTTGAATTTTTCTCAAAATCTATGTGTTTACCCCAACGAAAACATTGAGTTTTTGGTAAATGCTTTTTATACTCAAGCCTATAATCTTTAGTGTTGTTTTAAAATTTCTAACCACATTCTAAATTCGTATTAATTTATGCTAAATTCTCTTTCATGGTACATGAGCATCGTTCAAAATTTTTAATCAATCGATTTAGTAAAGCTTCATATTCTCCCTAAATCAGTGGACTAACCACTACAAAATCGTCATTTTCTAGAGAAACGGAGACAACAAAGGTTCCAAACCTCTTTTACTGATATACCATGGATTTTCCCCATTATTAGCCATGGTGTATAGGTGTTTTAAGATATAATTATTATGTTTTGGAGTCTTTTTAGAGTATTTACAGGTTCATGTACGTTCTGGAGAAATATGGTGATTTTGGAGCATTTTGAGGTGCAGAACTGCACATACGCGTCATATGTCTAGCTATGGATGGAGAACTTCCTACCGTTAGATTGAGCCCATATTTTGACAAAAGATATAGATTTGAGTTAGATTTCCAATGCCGCCGGTTTGAGGTCAATCAGCATCCTGTAGCAGACGTTATGCCCGTTTTACTGAAGAGTGGTCAGTCTGCCTCGCGAGAGGAAGCTGTCGAGGAGATGAAGGACTGTCAATCGATGAAACAGCATTAGTGTCGGTCGACAGTGATGCCAGAACATGGGCTGAGCATATTTTATGACCGACTGAAGCCCAGAAGCAACCACAAATTACCAGAATACCCTTGGACGACCTAAAACCCTATCTATGTGTTTTCTAAGCCATTGTTGACGGCTAAGCTTTCTATTATTCTTGTTCTAGGTTAGGAGAGAAAGGAGGAACTCCTTTGGTTTTTATTATCTATTCTATTGCAGTTTTATATCTATTCATCTATGATTTTCTGTGACAACTTCATGTCTAAATAGATCCACCTGTTAGGTTTAGGGTTCCGGTAGGTTATGTGGGATTAGCCCCAAATATAGAATTGCTAAGTTGTGATATTCATCATTGAGTATGTTCTTATTGCTTGTTATTGAGTAATTAACCTGAACTTGATCATAGATTTATGAACTTGATCATAGATTTATTAAACACAAGCGAAAGCTTGGTTTTTTTATCTGACTTGTCTTCTCTGAGCTAGGATTGATAGAAACAAACGAGAGTTGATCTAGAAACCCTAGTGAACATTTAATCAACCCGTGCTAAACGCTTACTAGAAGCGTGTCGATCGATTCTCCTAATGAGATATCGATCGACATGACGAAAGGCGTATCGGTCGATGCTCCTATAGAGACATCGATCGACGCTTTCTAAGATTCGACATCGAGAGTTGAAGGTCTTGGATCTAGTAATAGATAATCTAGAAATCGAGAGATGATCGGTTATTCTAATCATTGAGTTCTATAATATCATGCTTTAGTTTCTATATTATTATAATCCTGATTTCCTAAAGAAACCCTAGATCTAGCAAACCATCCTTCCATCAAACAACTCTCTGCCAAGCTAAACAATTGACTTGTTCAACTTGTTTACTGCTTTATTGACTTCTTGCTATCTTTATTTACTGCTTTAAACCTATTAGCCTAACTTAATCATATAACTATTAGATCTTTTGTGTGTCCTAGCTCCCTGTGTATTCGATCCCTAAGTAATACAACTCGAACTCTTATTTGAGAGAGTATATATCATTCCTTAGGGTAATTTGAGTGATATCATTTACCATCATCATATATTAGTGCAGGAGGCAATAATGCATTAAAACAATATTGTTATATTTTTTTGAATTTTTCTCAAAATCTATGTGTTTACCCCTACAAAAATATTGAGTTTTACGTTAAACGCTCTATATACTGAAGCTTATACTTTTTATTGTTGTGTTAAATTTTCTAATGACATTTTAAATTTGTATTTTTTGTTGTCATCAACTTTACAAACTCATATTGACTCTGTGAACCAAACTGGGAGATCTTGATCCATGTGAACTACAAAAGACGTTTCCTTCCTAGCACTGTGGGCTAAGCTATCTGTCTTCTTGTTCTGCGTTCTTGGTACATAGATAATCTCTGCTCGGAAAAAACTCTCTTTCATGATATATGAGATCATTCTAATTTTTTATCAATTAATTTAGTAAAAAATCATAATACTCCTTAAATCAGTAAAATAACCGTTATAAAACCGCTATTATCTTGGGAAACAGAGACAAAAAAAGTTCCAAACCTCTTTGAACATCATCACCATATGTTAGTGTAGGATGAACTATCCATAAAAAAAATATTGTCATATTTTTTGAATTTTATCCAAATCTATGAATATATTGAGTTTTACGTTAAACGCTCCATATAATGAAACTTATATTTTTTAGTGTTTTTAAAAATTTCTAACCACATTCTACATTTATATTAATGTATTTTAAATTCTCTTTCATAGTACATGGACATCTTTCTAATTTTTTATCAATTAATCTAGTAAAACTTCATGTAATCCCAAAATTAGTGGACTAACCGTTATAAAATCGCTATTTTCTAAAGAAACATAGACAACAAATATTTCAAGCCTCTTTGACCATCATAATATTTTTGAGTTTTTTCAAAATCTATGTATAAACTCATACAAAATATTTAGTTTTACGTTAAACGATCTATACACTGAAATCTAAACCTTTTAGTGTTGTTTTAAAATTTATAACTACATTCTACATTTTTATTAATATATGTTTAGCTCTCTTTCATGGTATATGGGAATCGTTATAATTTTTTAATCAATTAATTTTGTAAAATTTCATAATACTCCCTAAATTGGTGGAATAACCACTATAAAGTCACTATTTTGTTCCAAAAACCGAGACAACAAAGGCTCCAAACCTCTTTGAACACCATCATATGTTAGTGCAGGATGCAACTATGCATTAAAACAATATTGTCATATTTGTTTGAAAGTTTTTCATAGTCTATTTGTTAACCCCTAGGAAAATATTGAGTTTTTGGTAAATGATTTATATACCGAAGCTTATAATGTTTAGTGTTGTTTTAAAATTTCTAAACACATTCTAAATTAGTATTAATTTATGCTAAATTCTCTTTCATGGTACATGAGCATCATTCAAAATTTTTAATCAATTAATTTAGTACAACTGTATATACTCCTAAATTGGTGGAATAACCACTAGAAAATCGCTATTCTCTAGAAGCGGAGACAATAAAGGTTCCAAACCTCTTTAACCATCATCATATATTAGTGCAGGAGGCAACTATGCATTAAAACAATATTTTTATATTTTTTGAATTTTTCTCAAAATCTATGTGTTTACCCCTACAAAAATATTGAGTTTTACGTTAAACGCTCTATATACTGAAGCTTATACTTTTCATTGTTGTGTTAAAGTTTCTAATGACATTTTAAATTTGTATTAATGTATGTTAAACTCTCTTTCATGATATATGGGATCATTCTAATTTTTATCATTTAATTTATTAAAACTTCATAATACTCCTTAAATCAGTAAAATAACCGTTATAAAACCGCTATTATCTTGGGAAACAGAGACAAAAAAGTTCCAAACCTCTTTGAACATCATCATATGTTAGTGCAGGATGCAACTATGCATTAAAACAATATTGTCATATTTGTTTGAAAGTTTTTCATAGTCTATTTGTTAACCCCTAGGAAAATATTGAGTTTTGGTAAATGATTTATATACCAAGCTTATAATGTTTAGTGTTGTTTTAAAATTTCTAAACACATTCTAAATTAGTATTAATTTATGCTAAATTCTCTTTCATGGTACATGAGCATCATTCAAAATTTTTAATCAATTAATTTAGTACAACTGTATATACTCCCTAAATTGGTGGAATAACCACTAGAAAATCGCTATTCTCTAGAGAAACGGAGACAATAAAGGTTCCAAACCTCTTTAACCATCATCATATATTAGTGCAGGAGGCAACTATGCATTAAAACAATATTTTTATATTTTTTGAATTTTATCCAAATCTATGAATATATTGAGTTTTACGTTAAACGCTCCATATAATGAAACTTATATTTTTAGTGTTTTTAAAATTTCTAACCACATTCTACATTTATATTAATGTATTTTAAATTCTCTTTCATAGTACATGGACATCTTTCTAATTTTTATCAATTAATCTAGTAAAACTTCATGTAATCCCAAAATTAGTGGACTAACCGTTATAAAATCGCTATTTTCTAAAGAAACATAGACAACAAATATTTCAAGCCTCTTTGACCATCATAATATTTTTGAGTTTTTCAAAATCTATGTATAAACTCATACAAAATATTTAGTTTTACTGCTAAACGATCTATACACTGAAATCTAAACCTTTTAGTGTTGTTTTAAAATTATAACTACATTCTACATTTTTATTAATATATGTTTAGCTCTCTTTCATGGTATATGGGAATCGTTATAATTTTTAATCAATTAATTTTGTAAAATTTCATAATACTCCTAAATTGGTGGAATAACCACTATAAAGTCACTATTTTGTTCCAAAACCGAGACAACAAAGGCTCCAAACCTCTTTGAACACCATCATATGTTAGTGCAGGATGCAACTATGCATTAAAACAATATTGTCATATTTGTTTGAAAGTTTTTCATAGTCTATTTGTTAACCCCTAGGAAAATATTGAGTTTTTGGTAAATGATTTATATACCGAAGCTTATAATGTTTAGTGTTGTTTTAAAATTTCTAAACACATTCTAAATTAGTATTAATTTATGCTAAATTCTCTTTCATGGTACATGAGCATCATTCAAAATTTTTAATCAATTAATTTAGTACAACTGTATATACTCCCTAAATCAGTGGAATAACCACTAGAAAATCGCTATTCTCTAGAGAAACGGAGACAATAAAGGTTCCAAACCTCTTTAACCATCATCATATATTAGTGCAGGAGGCAACTATGCATTAAAACAATATTTTTATATTTTTTGAATTTTTCTCAAAATCTATGTGTTTACCCCAACGAAAATATTGAGGTTTACATTAAACGCTCTATAAACCGAAGCTTATACTTTTCATTGTTGTGTTAAAGTTTCTAATGACATTTTAAATTTGTATTAATGTATGTTAAACTCTCTTTCATGATATATGGGATCATTCTAATTTTTTATCATTTAATTTATTAAAACTTCATAATACTCCCTAAATGAGTAAAATAACCCATATAAAATCACTATTTTCTTGGGAAACAGATACAAAAAAGGTTCCAAACCACTTTGAACATCATCATATGTTAGTGTAGGATGAACTATCCTTAAAAATAATATTTTCATATTTTTTGAAATTTTATCCAAATCTATGTATCGCTATGAATATATTGAGTTTTACGTTGAACGCTCTATATAATGAAGCTTATAATTTCTAGTGTTGTTTTAAAATTTCTAACCACATTATACATTTGTATTAATGTATCTTAAACTCTATTTCCTAGTACATGGACATCTTTCTAATTTTTTATCAATTAATCTAGTAAAACTTCATATAATCCCTAAATTGGTGGACTAACCATTATAAAATCGCTATTTTCTAAAGAAACATAGATAACAAAGATTTCAAGACTCTTTGACCATCATAATTTGTTAGTTTAGGATGCAACTATGGATCAAAATGATAATTTTATATTTTTGAATTTTTTCAAAATCTATGTATAAACCCATACGAAATATTTAGCTTTACGTTAAACGCTCTATATACTGAAATCTAAACTTTTTAGTGTTGTTTTAAATTTTCTAACTACATTTTACATTTGTATTAATGTATGTTTAGCTCACTTTCATGGTATATGGGAATTATTATAATTTTTTAATCAATTAATTTATTAAAACTTCATAATACTCCATAAATTGGTGGAATAACCACTATAAAGTCACTATTTTCTTCAAAAACGGAGACAACAAAGGCTCCAAACCTCTTTGAACGTCATCACATGTTAGTGAATGCAACTATTCATTAAAACAATATTGTCATATTTTTTTGAAATTTTCTCAAAATCTAAGTGTTAACCCCTACGAAAATATTGAGTTTTTGGTAAATGCATTATATACTGAAGCATATAATCTTTAGTGTTGTTTTAAAATTTATAACCACATTCTACATTTGTATTAATGTATGTTTAGCTCTCTTTCATGGTATATGGGAATTATTATAATTTTTTAATCAATTAATTTACTAAAACTTCATAATACTCCCTAAATTGGTGGAATAACCACTATAACGTCACTATTTTCTTCAAAAATGGAGATAACAAAGGCTCCAAACCTCTTTGAACGTCATCATAAGTTAGTTCAGAATGCAACAATTCATTAAAACAATATTGTCATTTTTTTTTGAAATTTTCTCAAAATCTATGTGTTAACCCCTACAAAAATATTGAGTTTTTGGTAAATGCTTTATATACTGAAGCATATAATCTTTAGTGTTGTTTTAAAATTTATAACCACATTCTACATTTGTATTAACGTCTGCTAAATTCTCTTTCATAGTACATGAGCATAATTCAAAAATTTAATCAATTAATTAAGTACAACTTCATATACTCCCTAAATGAGTGGACTAACCACTACAAAATCGCTATTCTCTAGAGAAACGGAGACAACAAAGGTTCCAAACCTCTTTGAACATCATCGTATGTTAGTGCAGAATGCAACTATTCTTTAAAACTTTATTGTCATATTTTTTTGAATTTTTCTCAAAATCTATGTGTTAACCCCTACGAAAATATTGAGTTTTTGGAAAATGCTTTATATACTGAAGCATATAATCTTTAGTGTTTTTAAAAAATTTATAACCACATTCTACATTTGTATTAACGTCTGCTAAACTCTATTTCATGGTACATGACCATCGTTCAAATTTTTTAATCAATTAATTTAGTAAAACTTGATATACTCCCTAAATCAGTGGACTAACCACTATAAAATCGCTATTCTCTAGAAAAACGGAGACAACAAAGATTCCAAACCTCTTTGACAGTCATCATATACTAGTGCAGGAGGCAACTATGCATTAAAAAAATATTGTTATATTTTTTGAATTTTTCTCAAAATCTATGTGTTAACCCCTACGAAAACATTGAGTTTTTGGTAAATGCTTTATATACTGAAAGCCTATATTCTTTAGTGTTGTTTTAAAATTTCTAACCACATTATACATTTGTATTAATGTATTTTTAACTCAATTTCATGGTATATGGACATCTTTCTAATTTTTTGTTAATTAATCTAGTAAAACTTCATATAATCCCTAAATTGGTGGACTAACCATTATAAAATCGCTATTTTCTAAAGAAACATAGATAACAAAGATTTCAAGCCTTTTTGACCAGTTTAGGATGCAACTATGCATTAAAATGATATTTTTATATTTTTATATTTTTTCAAAATCTATGTATAAACCCATACGAAATATTTAGTTTTACGTTAAACGCTCTATATACTGAAATCTAAACTTTTTAGTGTTGTTTTAAATTTTCTAACTACATTCTACATTTGTATTAATGTATGTTTAGCTCACTTTCATGGTATATGGGAATTATTATAATTTTTTAATCAATTAATTTAGTAAAACTTCATAATACTCCCTAAATTGGTGGAATAACCACTATAAAGTCACTATGTTCTTCAAAAACGGAGACGACAAAGGCTCCAAACCTCTTCGAACGTCATCATATGTTAGTGCATAATGCAACTATATATTAAAAAATTATTGTCATATTTTTTTGAAATTTTATTAAAATCTACGTGTTAACCCCTACGAAAATATTGAGTTTTCGGTAAATGCTTTATATACTGAAGCATACAATCTTTAGTGTTGTTTTAAAATTTATAACCACATTCTACATTTGTATTAACGTCTGCTAAACTCTATTTCACGGTACATGACCATCGTTCAAATTTTTTAATCAATTAATTTAGTAAAACTTGATATACTCCCTAAATCAGTGGACTAACCACTATAAAATCGCTATTCTCTAGAGAAACGGAGACAACAAAGGTTCCAAAACTCTTTGACCATCATCATATACTAGTGCAGGAGACAACTATGCATTAAAACAATATTGTTATATTTTTTGAATTTTTCTCAAAATCTATGTTAACCCCTACGAAAACATTGAGTTTTTGGTAAATGCTTTATATACTGAAAACCTATATTCTTTCGTGTTGTTTTAAAATTTCTAACCACATTATACATTTGTATTAATGTATTTTTTAACTCAATTTCATGGTACATGGACATCTTTCTAATTTTTTATCAATTAATCTAGTAAAACTTCATATAATCCCTAAATTGGTGGACTAACCATTATAAAATCGTTATTTTCTAAAGAAACATAGATAACAAAGATTTCAAGCCTCTTTGACCATCATAATTTGTTAGTTTAGGATGCAACTATGCATTAAAATGATATTTTTATATTTTTGATTTTTTTTCAAAATCTATGTATAAACCCATACGAAATATTTAGTTTTACGTTAAAAGCTCTATATACTGAAATCTAAACTTTTTAGTGTTGTTTTAAATTTTCTAACTACATTCTACATTTGTATTAATGTATGTTTAGCTCACTTTCATGGTATATGGGAATTATTATAATTTTTTTATCAATTAATTTAGTAAAACTTCATAATACTCCCTTAATTGGTGGAATAACCACTATAAAGTCACCATTTTCTTCAAAAACGGAGACAACAAAGGCTCCAAACCTCTTTGAACGTCATCATATGTTAGTGCAGAATGCATCTATTCATTAAAACAATATTGTCATATTTTTTTGAAATTTTCTCAAAATCTATGTGTACCCTACGAAAATATTGAGTTTTTGGTAAATGCTTTATATATTGAAGCATATAATCTTTAGTGTTGTTTTAAAATTTATAACCACATTCTACATTTGTATTAATGTATGCTAAACTTTCTTTCATGGTACATGAGCATCGTTCAATTTTTTTTATAAATTAATTTAGTAAAACTTCATATACTCCCTAAAATAGTGGACTAACCATTACAAAATCGATATTCTCTAGAGAAATGGAGATAACAAAGGTTCCAAACGTCTTTGATCATAATCATATATTAGTAGATGAGGCAACTATGCATTAAAGCAATGTTGTCGTATTTTTTTGAAATTTTATCAAAATCTACATGTTAACTAACCCCTACGAAAATATTGAGTTTTTGGAAAATGCTTTATATACTGAAGCATATAATCTTTAGTGTTTTTAAAAAATTTATAACCACATTCTACATTTGTATTAACGTCTGCTAAACTCTATTTCATGGTACATGACCATCGTTCAAATTTTTTAATCAATTAATTTAGTAAAACTTGATATACTCCCTAAATCAGTGGACTAACCACTATAAAATCGCTATTCTCTAGAAAAACGGAGACAACAAAGATTCCAAACCTCTTTGACAGTCATCATATACTAGTGCAGGAGGCAACTATGCATTAAAAAATATTGTTATATTTTTGAATTTTTCTCAAAATCTATGTGTTAACCCTTGAAAACATTGAGTTTTTGGTAAATGCTTTATATACTGAAAGCCTATATTCTTTAGTGTTGTTTTAAAATTTCTAACCACATTATACATTTGTATTAATGTATTTTTAACTCAATTTCATGGTATATGGACATCTTTCTAATTTTTTGTTAATTAATCTAGTAAAACTTCATATAATCCCTAAATTGGTGGACTAACCATTATAAAATCGCTATTTTCTAAAGAAACATAGATAACAAAGATTTCAAGCCTTTTTGACCAGTTTAGGATGCAACTATGCATTAAAATGATATTTTTATATTTTTATATTTTTTCAAAATCTATGTATAAACCCATACGAAATATTTAGTTTTACGTTAAACGCTCTATATACTGAAATCTAAACTTTTTAGTGTTGTTTTAAATTTTCTAACTACATTCTACATTTGTATTAATGTATGTTTAGCTCACTTTCATGGTATATGGGAATTATTATAATTTTTTATCAATTAATTTAGTAAAACTTCATAATACTCCCTAAATTGGTGGAATAACCACTATAAAGTCACTATGTTCTTCAAAAACGGAGACGACAAAGGCTCCAAACCTCTTTGAACGTCATCATATGTTAGTGCATAATGCAACTATATATTAAAAATTATTGTCATATTTTTTGAAATTTTATTAAAATCTATGTGTTAACCCCTCTGAAAATATTGAGTTTTCGGTAAATGCTTTATATACTGAAGCATACAATCTTTAGTGTTGTTTTAAAATTTATAACCACATTCTACATTTGTATTAACGTCTGCTAAACTCTATTTCACGGTACATGACCATCGTTCAAATTTTTTAATCAATTAATTTAGTAAAACTTGATATACTCCTAAATCGCTGGACTAACCACTATAAAATCGCTATTCTCTAGAGAAGCGGAGACAACAAAGGTTCCAAAACTCTTTGACCATCATCATATACTAGTGCAGGAGACAACTATGCATTAAAACAATATTGTTATATTTTTTGAATTTTTCTCAAAATCTATGTTAACCCCTACGAAAACATTGAGTTTTTGGTAAATGCTTTATATACTGAAAACCTATATTCTTTAGTGTTGTTTTAAAATTTCTAACCACATTATACATTTGTATTAATGTATTTTTTAACTCAATTTCATGGTACATGGACATCTTTCTAATTTTTATCAATTAATCTAGTAAAACTTCATATAATCCCTAAATTGGTGGACTAACCATTATAAAATCGTTATTTTCTAAAGAAACATAGATAACAAAGATTTCAAGCCTCTTTGACCATCATAATTTGTTAGTTTAGGATGCAACTATGCATTAAAATGATATTTTTATATTTTTGATTTTTTTTCAAAATCTATGTATAAACCCATACGAAATATTTAGTTTTACGTTAAACGCTCTATATACTGAAATCTAAACTTTTTAGTGTTGTTTTAAATTTTCTAACTACATTCTACATTTGTATTAATGTATGTTTAGCTCACTTTCATGGTATATGGGAATTATTATAATTTTTTATCAATTAATTTAGTAAAACTTCATAATACTCCCTAAATTGGTGGAATAACCACTATAAAGTCACTATGTTCTTCAAAAACGGAGACGACAAAGGCTCCAAACCTCTTCGAACGTCATCATATGTTAGTGCATAATGCAACTATTTATTAAAAAATTATTGTCATATTTTTTGAAATTTTATCAAAATCTATGTGTTAACCCCTCTGAAAATATTGAGTTTTGGTAAATGCTTTATATACTGAAGCATACAATCTTTAGTGTTGTTTTAAAATTTATAACCACATTCTACATTTGTATTAACGTCTGCTAAACTCTCTTTCACGGTACATGACCATCGTTCAAATTTTTTAATCAATTAATTTAGTAAAACTTGATATACTCCCTAAATCAGTGGACTAACCACTATAAAATCGCTATTCTCTAGAGAAACGGAGACAACAAAGGTTCCAAAACTCTTTGACCATCATCATATACTAGTGCAGGAGACAACTATGCATTAAAACAATATTGTTATATTTTTGAATTTTTCTCAAAATCTATGTTAACCCCTACGAAAACATTGAGTTTTGGTAAATGCTTTATATACTGAAAACCTATATTCTTTAGTGTTGTTTTAAAATTTCTAACCACATTATACATTTGTATTAATGTATTTTTTAACTCAATTTCATGGTACATGGACATCTTTCTAATTTTTTATCAATTAATCTAGTAAAACTTCATATAATCCCTAAATTGGTGGACTAACCATTATAAAATCGTTATTTTCTAAAGAAACATAGATAACAAAGATTTCAAGCCTCTTTGACCATCATAATTTGTTAGTTTAGGATGCAACTATGCATTAAAATGATATTTTTATATTTTTGATTTTTTTTCAAAATCTATGTATAAACCCATACGAAATATTTAGTTTTACGTTAAACGCTCTATATACTGAAATCTAAACTTTTTAGTGTTGTTTTAAATTTTCTAACTACATTCTACATTTGTATTAATGTATGTTTAGCTCACTTTCATGGTATATGGGAATTATTATAATTTTTTAATCAATTAATTTAGTAAAACTTCATAATACTCCCTAAATTGGTGGAATAACCACTATAAAGTCACTATTTTCTTCAAAAGCGGAGACAACAAAGGCTCCAAACCTCTTTGAACGTCATCATATGTTAGTGCAGAATGCATCTATTCATTAAAACAATATTGTCATATTTTTTGAAATTTTCTCAAAATCTATGTTACCCTACGAAAATATTGAGTTTTTGGTAAATGCTTTATATATTGAAGCATATAATCTTTAGTGTTGTTTTAAAATTTATAACCACATTCTACATTTGTATTAATGTATGCTAAACTTTCTTTCATGGTACATGAGCATCGTTCAATTTTTTTTATAAATTAATTTAGTAAAACTTCATATACTCCCTAAAATAGTGGACTAACCATTACAAAATCGATATTCTCTAGAGAAATGGAGATAACAAAGGTTCCAAACGTCTTTGATCATAATCATATATTAGTAGATGAGGCAACTATGCATTAAAACAATATTGTCATATTTTTTGAAATTTTATCAAAATCTACATGTTAACTAACCCCTACGAAAATATTGAGTTTTTGGAAAATGATTTATATACTGAAGCATAAAATCTTTAGTGTTGTTTTAAAATTTATAACCACATTCTACATTTGTATTAACGTCTGCTAAACTCTCTTTCATGGTACATGACTATCGTTCAAATTTTTTAATCAATTAATTTAGTAAAACTTGATATACTCCCTAAATCAGTGGACTAACCACTATAAAATCGCTATTCTCTAGAGAAACGGAGACTACAAAGGTTCCAAACCTCTTTGACTATCATCATATACTAGTGCGGGAGGAAACTATGCATTAAAACAATATTTTTATATTTTTTGAATTTTTCTCAAAATCTATGTGTTAACCCCTTCGAAAACATTGAGTTTTTGGTAAATGATTTATATACTGAAAACCTATATTCTTTAGTGTTGTTTTAAAATTTCTAACCACATTATACATTTGTATTAATGTATTTTTTATCTCACTTTCATGGTACATAGACATCTTTCTAATTTTTTGTCAATTAATCTAGTAAAACTTCATATAATCCCTAAATTGGTGGACTAACCATTATAAAATCGCTATTTTCTAAAGAAACATAGATAACAAAGATTTCAAGCCTTTTTGACCAGTTTAGGATGCAACTATGCATTAAAATGATATTTTTATATTTTTATATTTTTTTAAAATCTATGTATAAACCCATACTGAAATATTTAGTTTTTGTTAAACTTCTATATACTGAAATCTAAACTTTTTAGTGTTGTTTTAAATTTTCTAACTACATTCTACATTTGTATTAATGTATGTTTAGCTCACTTTCATGTTATATGGGAATTATTATAATTTTTTAATCAATTAATTTAGTAAAACTTCATAATACTCCCTAAATTGGTGGAATAACCACTATAAAGTCACTATGTTCTTCAAAAACGGAGACGACAAAGGCTCCAAACCTCTTCGAACGTCATCATATGTTAGTGCATAATGCAACTATTTATTAAAAAATTATTGTCATATTTTTTGAAATTTTATCAAAATCTACGTTTTAACCCCTACGAAAATATTGAGTTTTCGGTAAATGCTTTATATACTGAAGCATACAATCTTTAGTGTTGTTTTAAAATTTATAACCACATTCTACATTTGTATTAACGTCTGCTAAACTCTCTTTCACGGTACATGACCATCGTTTAAATTTTTTAATCAATTAATTTAGTAAAACTTGATATACTCCCTAAATCAGTGGACTAACCATTATAAAATCGCTATTCTCTAGAGAAACGGAGACAACAAAGGTTCCAAAACTCTTTGACCATCATCATATACTAGTGCAGGAGGCAACTATGCATTAAAACAATATTGTTATATTTTTTGAATTTTTCTCACAATCTATGTTAACCCCTACGAAAACATTGAGTTTTTGGTAAATTCTTTATATACTGAAAACCTATATTCGTTAGTGTTGTTTTAAAATTTCTAACCACATTATACAGTTGTATTAATGTATTGTTTAACTCACTTTCATGGTACATGAACATCTTTCTAATTTTTTATCAATTAATCTAGTAAAACTTCATATAATCCCTAAATTGGTGGACTAACCATTATAAAATCGCTATTTTCTAAAGAAACATAGATAACAAAGATTTCAAGCCTCTTTAACCATCATAATTTGTTAGTTTAGGATGCAACTATGCATTAAAATGATAATTTTATATTTTTGAATTTTTTCAAAATCTATGTATAAACCCATACAAAATATTTAGTTTTACGTTAAACGCTCTATATACTAGTGCGGGAGGCAACTATGCATTAAAACAATATTGTTATATTTTTTGAATTTTTCCCAAAATCTATGTTAACCCCTACGAAAATATTGAGTTTTTGGTAAATGCTTTATATACTGAAAACCTATATTCTTTAGTGTTGTTTTAAAATTTCTAACCACATTATACATTTGTAGTAATGTATTTTTTAACTCACTTTCATGGTACATGAACATCTATCTAATTTTTTATCAATTAATCTAGTAAAACTTCATATAATCCCTAAATTGGTGGACTAACCATTATAAAATCGCTATTTTCTAAAGAAACATAGATAACAAAGATTTCAAGCCTCTTTAACCATCATAATTTGTTAGTTTAGGATGCAACTATGCATGATATTCTTATATTTTTGATTTTTTTTCAAAATCTATGTATAAACCCATACGAAATATTTAGTTTTTTGTTAAACGCTCTATATACTGAAATCTAAACTTTTTAGTGTTGTTTTAAATTTTCTAACTACATTCTACATTTGTATTAATGTATGTTTAGCTCACTTTCATGGTATATGAGAATTATTATAATTTTTAATCAATTAATTTAGTAAAACTTCATAATACTCCCTAAATTGGTGGAATAACCACTTATAAAGTCACTATTTTCTTCAAAAACGGAGACAACAAAGGCTCCAAACCTCTTTGAACGTCATCATATGTTAGTGCATAATGCAACTATTCATTAAAACTTTATTGTCATATTTTTTTGAAATTTTCTCAAAATCTATGTGTTAACCCCTACGAAAATATTGAGTTTTTGGTAAATGCTTTATATACTGAAACATACAATCTTTAGTGTTGTTTTAAAATTTATAACCATATTCTACATTTGTATTAACGTCTGCTAAACTCTCTTTCATGGTACATGACCATCGTTCAATTTTTTAATCAATTAATTTAGTAAAGCTTGATATACTCCCTAAATCAGTGGACTAACCACTATAAAATCGCTATTCTCTAGAGAAACGGAGACAACAAAGGTTCCAAAACTCTTTGACCATCATCGTATACTAGTGCAGGAGGCAACTATGCATTAAAACAATATCGTTATATTTTTTGAATTTTTCTCAAAATCTATGTTAACCCCTACGAAAACATTGAGTTTTTGGTAAATGCTTTATATACTGAAAACCTATATTCTTTAGTGTTGTTTTAAAATTTCTAACCACATTATACATTTGTAGTAATGTATTTTTTTAACTCACTTTCATGGTACATGGACATCTATCTAATTTTTTATCAATTAATCTAGTAAAACTTCATATAATCCCTAAATTGGTGGACTAACCATTATAAAATCGCTATTTTCTAAAGAAACATAGATAACAAAGATTTCAAGCCTCTTTAACCATCATAATTTGTTAGTTTAGGATGCAACTATGCATGATATTCTTATATTTTTGATTTTTTCAAAATCTATGTATAAACCCATACTAAATATTTAGTTTTCGTTAAGCGCTCTATATACTGAAATCTAAACTTTTTAGTGTTGTTTTAAATTTTCTAACTACATTCTACATTTGTATTAATGTATGTTTAGCTCACTTTCATGGTATATGAGAATTATTATAATTTTTAATCAATTAATTTAGTAAAACTTCATAATACTCCTAAATTGGTGGAATAACCACTTATAAAGTCACTATTTTCTTCAAAAACGGAGACAACAAAGGCTCCAAACCTCTTTGAACGTCATCATATGTTAGTGCATAATGCAACTATTCATTAAAACTTTATTGTCATATTTTTTGAAATTTTCTCAAAATCTATGTTAACCCCTCTGAAAATATTGAGTTTTGGTAAATGCTTTATATACTGAAACATACAATCTTTAGTGTTGTTTTAAAATTTATAACCATATTCTACATTTGTATTAACGTCTGCTAAACTCTCTTTCATGGTACATGACCATCGTTCAATTTTTTAATCAATTAATTTAGTAAAGCTTGATATACTCCCTAAATCAGTGGACTAACCACTATAAAATCGCTATTCTCTAGAGAAACGGAGACAACAAAGGTTCCAAAACTCTTTGACCATCATCATATACTAGTGCAGAAGGAAACTATGCATTAAAACAATATCGTTATATTTTTGAATTTTTCTCAAAATCTATGTTAACCCTACGAAAACATTGAGTTTTGGTAAATGCTTTATATCTTGAAAACCTATATTCTTTAGTGTTGTTTTAAAATTTCTAACCACATTATACATTTGTAGTAATGTATTTTTTTAACTCACTTTCATGGTACATGGACATCTATCTAATTTTTATCAATTAATCTAGTAAAACTTCATATAATCCCTAAATTGGTGGACTAACCATTATAAAATCGCTATTTTCTAAAGAAACATAGATAACAAAGATTTCAAGCCTCTTTGACCATCATAATTTGTTAGTTTAGGATGCAAATATGCATTAAAATGATATTTTTATATTTTTGATTTTTTTTCAAAATCTATGTATAAACCCATACGAAATATTTAGTTTTACGTTAAACGCTCTATATACTGAAATCTAAACTTTTTAGTGTTGTTTTAAATTTTCTAACTACATTCTACATTTGTATTAATGTATGTTTAGCTCACTTTCATGGTATATGAGAATTATTATAATTTTTTAATCAATTACGTTAGTAAAACTTTATAATACTCCCTAAATTGGTGGAATAACCACTATAAAGTCACTATTTTCTTCAAAAACGGAGACAACAAAGGCTCCAAACCTCTTTGAACGTCATCATATGTTAGTGCATAATGCAACTATTCATTAAAAATTTATTGTCATATTTTTTTTGAAATTTTCTCAAAATGTATGTGTTAACCCCTACGAAAATATTAAGTTTTTGGTAAATGCTTTATATACTGAAGCATACAATCTTTAGTGTTGTTTTAAAATTTATTACCACATTCTGCATTTGTATTAATGTCTGCTAAACTCTCTTTCATGGTACATGACCATCGTTCAAATTTTTTAATCAATTAATTTAGTAAAACTTGATATACTCTCTAAATCAGTGGACTAACCACTATAAAATCGCTATTCTCTGGAGAAACGGAGACAACAAAGGTTCCAAAACTCTTTGACCATCATCATATACTAGTGCAGAAGGAAACTATGCATTAAAACAATATTGTTATATTTTTTGAAATTTTCTCAAAATCTATGTTAACCCCTACGAAAACATTGAGTTTTTGGTAAATGCTTTATATACTGAAAACCTATATTCTTTAGTGTTGTTTTAAAATTTCTAACCACATTATACATTTGTAGTAATGTATTTTTTAACTCACTTTCATGGTACATGGAAATCTATCTAATTGTTTATCAATTAATCTAGTATAACTTCATATAATCCCTAAATTGGTGGACTAACCATTATAAAATCGCTATTTTCTAAACAAACATAGATAACAAAGATTTCAAGCCTCTTTGACCATCATAATTTGTTAGTTTAGGATGCAACTATGCATTAAAATGATATTTTTATATTTTTATATTTTTTTTCAAAATCTATGTATAAACCCATACGAAATATTTAGTTTTACGTTAAACGCTCTATATACTGAAATCAAAACTTTTTAGTGTTGTTTTAAATTTTCTAACTACATTCTACATTTGTATTAATGTATGTTTAGCTCTCTTTCATGGTATATGGGAATTATTATAATTTTTTAATCAATTAATTTAGTAAAACTTCTTAATACTCCCTAAATTGGTGGAATAACCAATATAAAGTCACTATTTTCTTCAAAAACGGAGATAACAAAGGCTCCAAACCTCTCTGAACGTCATCATATGTTAGTGCAGAATGCAACTATTCATTAAAACAATATTGTCATATTTTTTTGAAATTTTCTCAAAATCTATGTGTTAACCCCTACGAAAATATTGAGTTTTTGATAAATTCTTTATATACTGAAGCATATAATCTTTAGTGTTGTTTTAAAATTTATAACCACATTCTACATTTGTATTAATGTATGGTAAACTTTTTTTCAGGGTACATGAGCATCGTTCAATTTTTTTTATAAATTAATTTAGTAAAACTTCATATACTCCATAAATTAGTGGACTAACCATTACAAAATCGATATTCTCTAGAGAAATGGAGATAACAAAGGTTCCAAACGTCTTTGATCATAATCATATATTAGTAGATGAGGCAACTATGCATTAAAGCAATATTGTCATATTTTTTTGAAATTTTATCAAAATCTACATGTTAACTAACCCCTATGAAAATATTGAGTTTTCGGTAAATGCTTTATATACCAAAGCATACAATCTTTAGTGTTGTTTTAAAATTTATAACCACATTCTACATTTAAATTAACGTCTGCTAAACTCTCTTTCATGATACATGAGCATCGTTCAAAATTTTTAATCAATTAATTTAGTAAAACTTGATATACTCCCAAAATCAGTGGACTAACCACTATAAAATCGCTATTCTCTAGAGAAACGGAGACTACAAAGGTTCCAAACCTCTTTGACCATCATCATATACTAGTGCGGAAGGCAACTACGCATTAAAACAACATTGTTATATTTTTTGATTTTTTCTCAAAATCTATGTGTTAACCCCTTCGAAAACATTTAGTTTTTGGTAAATGCTTTATATACTGAAAACCTATATTCTTTAGTGTTGTTTTAAAATTTCTAACCACATTATACATTTGTATTAATGTATTTTTTAACTCACTTTCATGGTACATGGACATCTTTCTAATTTTTTGTCAATTAATCAAGTAAAACTTCATATAATCCCTAAATTGGTGGATTAACCATTATAAAATCGTTATTTTCTAAAGAAACATAGATAATAAAGATTACAAGCCTCTTTGACCATCATAATTTGTTAGTTTAGGATGCAACTATGCATTAAAATGATAATTTTATATTTTTGAATTTTTTCAAAATCTATGTATAAATCCATACGAAATATTTAGTTTTACGTTAAACGCTCTATATACTGAAATCTAAACTTTTTAGTGTTGTTTTAAATTTTCTAACTACATTCTACATTTGTATTAATGTATGTTTAGCTCACTTTCATGGTATATGAGAATTATTATAATTTTTTAATCAATTAATTTAGTAAAACTTCATAATACTCCCTAAATTGGTGGAATAACCACTATAAAGTCACTATTTTCTTCAAAAACGGAGACAACAAAGGCTCCAAACCTTTTTGAACGTCATCATATGTTAGTGCATAATGCAACTATTCATTAAAACTTTATTGTCATATTTTTTTGAAATTTTCTCAAAATCTATGTGTTAACCCGTACGAAAATATTGAGTTTTCGGTAAATGCTTTATATACTGAAGCATACAATCTTTAGTCTTGTTTTAAAATTTATAACCACATTCTACATTTGTATTAACGTCTGCTAAACTCTCTTTCATGGTACATGACCATCGTTCAAATTTTTTAATTAATTAATTTAGTAAAACTTGATATACTCCTTAAATCAGTGGACTAACCACTATAAAATCACTATTCTCTAGAGAAACAGAGACAACAAAGGTTCCAAAACTCTTTGACCATCATCATATACTAGTGCAGGAGGCAACTATGCATTAAAACAATATTGTTATATTTTTTGAATTTTTCTCAAAATCTATGTTAACCCCTACGAAAACATTGAGTTTTTCGTAAATGCTTTATATACTGAAAACCTATATTCTTTAGTGTTGTTTTAAAATTTCTAACCACATTATACATTTGTATTAATGTATTTTTTAACTCACTTTAATGGTACATGGACATCTTTCTAATTTTTTATCAATTAATCTAGTAACACTTCATATAATCCCTAAATTGGTGGACTAACCATTATAAAATAAATATTTTCTAAAGAAACATAGATAACAAAGATTTCAAGCCTCTTTGACCATCATAATTTGTTAGTTTAGGATGCAACTATGCATTAAAATGATATTTTTATATTTTTGATTTCTTTTTCAAAATCTATGTATAAACCCATACGAAATATTCAGTTTTACGTTAAACGCTCTATATACTGAAATCTAAACTTTTTAGTGTTGTTTTAAATTTTCTAACAACATTCTACATTTGTATTAATGTATGTTTAGCTCTCTTTCATGGTATATGGGAATTATTCTAATTTTTTAATTAATTAATTTAGTAAAACTTCATAATACTCCCTAAATTGGTGGAATAAATACTATAAAGTCACTATTTTCTTCAAAAACGGAGACAACAAAGGCTCTAAACCTCTTTGAACGTCATCATAAGTTAGTTCAGAATGCAACTATTCATTAAAACAATATTGTCATTTTTTTTGAAATTTTCTCAAAATGTATGTGTTAACCCCTACAAAAATATTGAGTTTTTGGTAAATGCTTTATATACTGAAGCATACAATCTTTAGTGTTGTTTTAAAATTTATAACCACATTCTACATTTGTATTAATGTCTGCTAAACTCTCTTTCATGGTACATGACCATCGTTCAAATTTTTTAATCAATTAATTTAGTAAAACTTGATATACTCCCTAAATCAGTGGACTAACCACTATAAAGTCACTATTTTCTTCAAAAGCGGAGACAACAAAGGTTCCAAAACTCTTTGACCATCATCATATACTAGTGCAGGAGGCAACTATGCATTAAAACAATATTGTTATATTTTTTGAATTTTTCTCAAAACCTATGTTAACCCCTACGAAAACATTGAGTTTTTGGTAAATCCTTTATATACTGAAAACCTATATTCTTTAGTGTTGTTTTAAAATTTCTAACCACATTATACATTTGTATTAATGTATTTTTTAACTCACTTTCATGGTACATGGACATCTTTCTAATTTTTTATCAATTAATCTAGTAAAACTTCATATAATCCCTAAATTGGTGGACTAACCATTATAAAATCGCTATTTTCTAAAAACATAGATAACAAAGATTTCAAGCCTCTTTGACCATCATAATTTGTTAGTTTAAGATGCAACTATGCATTAAAATGATATTTTTATATTTTTGAATTTTTCAAAATCTATGTATAAACCCATACGAAATATTTAGTTTTACGTTAAGCTCTATATA
Organism: Brassica carinata; assembly: GCA_016771965.1. Classification (NCBI taxonomy): domain Eukaryota; kingdom Viridiplantae; phylum Streptophyta; class Magnoliopsida; order Brassicales; family Brassicaceae; genus Brassica; species Brassica carinata. The sequence goes on along the minus strand of CM028697.1, from coordinate 65,381,395 downwards.
CTGAAATCTAAACTTTTTAGTGTTGTTTTAAAATTTCTAACCACATTCTACATTTGTATTAATGTATGTTTAGCTCTCTTTCATGGTATATGGGAATTATTCTAATTTTTAATCAATTAATTTAGTAAAACTTCATAATACTCCTAAATTGGTGGAATAACCACTATAAAGTCACTATTTTCTTCAAAAACGGAGACAACAAAGGCTCCAAACCTCTTTGAACGTCATCATAAGTTAGTTCAGAATGCAACTATTCATTAAAACAATATTGTCATTTTTTGAAATTTTCTCAAAATCTATGTGTTAACCCCTACAAAAATATTGAGTTTTGGTAAATGCTTTATATACTGAAGCATATAATCTTTAGTGTTGTTTTAAAATTTATAACCACATTCTACATTTGTATTAATGTATGCTAAACTCTCTTTCATGGTACATGACCATCGCTCAAATTTTTAATCAATTAATTTAGTAAAACTTGATATACTCCTAAATCGTGGACTAACCACTATAAAGTCACTATTTTCTTCAAAAGCGGAGACAACAAAGGTTCCAAAACTCTTTGACCATCATCATATACTAGTGCAGGAGGCAACTATGCATTAAAACAATATTGTTATATTTTTGAATTTTTTCAAAATCTTTGTGTTAACACCCTATGAAAACATTGAGTTTTGGTAAATCCTTTATATACTGAAAACCTATATTCTTTAGTGTTGTTTTAAAATTTCTAACCACATTATACATTTGTATTAATGTATTTTTAACTCACTTTCATGGTACATGGACATCTTTCTAATTTTTATCAATTAATTTAGTAAAACTTCATATAATCCCTAAATTGGTGGACTAACCATTATAAAATCGCTATTCTCTAGAGAAACGGAGACAACAAAGGTTTCAAACCTCTTTGACCATCATAATTTGTTAGTTTAAGATGCAACTATGCATTAAAATGATATTTTTATATTTTTGATTTTTTTTTCAAAATCTATGTATAAACCCATACGAAATATTTAGTTTTACGTTAAACGCTCTATATACTGAAATTTAAACTTTTTAGTGTTGTTTTAAATTTTCTAACTACATTCTACATTTGTATTAATGTATGTTTAGCTCACTTTCATGGTATATGGGAATTATTATAATTTCTTAATCAATTAATTTATTAAAACTTCATAATACTCCCTAAATTGGTGGAATAACCACTATAAAGTCACTATTTTCTTCAAAAACGGAGACAACAAAGGCTCCAAACCTCTTTGAATGTCATCATATGTTAGTACAGAATGCAACTATTCATTAAAACAATATTGTCATATTTTTTTGAAATTTTCTCAAAATCTATGTGTTAATCCCTACGAAAATATTGAGTTTTTGGTAAATGCTTTATATACTGAAGCATATAATCTTTAGTGTTGTTTTAAAATTTATAACCACATTCTACATTTGTATTAATGTATGCTAAACCTTCTTTCAGGGGACATGAGCATCGTTCAATTTTTTTTATAATATAATTTAGTAAAACTTGATATACTCCCTAAATCAGTGGACTAACACCACTATAAAATCGCTATTCTCTAGAGAAACGGAGACAAAAAAGGTTCCAAACCTCTTTGACCATCAACATATACTAGTGCAGGAGGCAACTATGCATTAAAACAATATTGTTATATTTTTGAATTTTTTTAAAAAATCTTTGTGTTAACACCCCTATGAAAACATTGAGTTTTTGGTAAATGCTTTATATACTGAAGCATATAATCTTTAGTGTTGTTTTAAAATTTATAACCACATTCTACATTTGTATTAATGTCTGCTAAACTCTCTTTCATGGTACATGAGCATCATTCAAATTTTTTAATCAATTAATTTAGTAAAACTTGATATACTCCCTAAACCAGTGGACTAACCACTATAAAATCGCTATTCTCTAGAGAAACGGAGACAAAAAAGGTTCCAAACCTCTTTGACCATCATCATATACTAGTTCAGGAGGCAACTATGCATTAAAACAATATTGTTATATTTTTTGAATTTTTTTCAAAATCTTTGTTTTAACACCCCAATGAAAACATTGAATTTTTGGTAAATGCTTTATATACCGAAGCCTATAATCTTTAGTGTTGTTATAAAATTTCTAACCACATTCTAAATTTGTATTAATTTATGCTAAATTCTCTTTCATGGTACATGAGCATCATTCAAAAATTTTAATCAATTAATTAAGTACAACTTCATATACTCCCTAAATGAGTGTACTAACCACTACAAAATCGCTATTCTCTAGGGAAAAACGGAGACAACAAAGGTTTCAAACCTCTTTGAACATCATCGTATGTTAGTGCAGAATGCAATTATTCATTAAAACTTTATTGTCATATTTTTTTTTGAATTTTTCTCAAAATCTATGTGTTAACCCCTACGAAAATATTGAGTTTTTGGAAAATGCTTTATATACTAAAGCATATAATCTTTAGTGTTTTGTTTTTAATTTATAACCACATTCTACATTTGTATTAACGTCTGCTAAACTCAATTTCATGGTACATGACCATCGTTCAAATTTTTTAATCAATTAATTTAGTAAAACTTGATATACTCCCTAAATCAGTGGACTACCACTATAAAATCGCTATTCTCTAGAGAAACGGAGACAACAAAGTTTCCAAACCTATTTGAAAATCATCATATACTAGTGCAGGAGGCAACTATGCATTAAAACAATATTGTTATATTTTTTGAATTTTTCTCAAAATCTATGTGTTTATATACTGAAAGCCTATATTCTTTAGTTTTGTTTTAAAATTTCTAACCACATTATACATTTGTAGTAATGTATTTTTTTAACTCACTTTCATGGTACATGGACATCTATCTAATTTTTTATCAATTAATCTAGTAAAACTTCATATAATCCCTAAATTGGTGGACTAACCATTATAAAATCGCTATTTTCTAAAGAAACATAGATAACAAAGATTTCAAGCCTCTTTGACCATCATAATTTGTTAGTTTAGGATGCAACTATGCATTAAAATGATATTTTTATATTTTTGATTTTTTTTCAAAATCTATGTATAAACCCATACGAAATATTTAGTTTTACGTTAAACGCTCTATATACTGAAATCTAAACTTTTTAGTGTTGTTTTAAATTTTCTAACTACATTCTACATTTGTATTAATGTATGTTTAGCTCACTTTCATGGTATATGAGAATTATTATAATTTTTTAATCAATTAATTTAGTAAAACTTCATAATACTCTCTAAATTGGTGGAATAACCACTATAAAGTCACTATTTTCTTCAAAAACGGAGACAACAAAGGCTCCAAACCTCTTTGAACGTCATCATATGTTAGTGCATAATGCAACTATTCATTAAAACAATATTGTCATTTTTTTGAAATTTTCTCAAAATCTATGTGTTAACCGCTACAAAAATATTGAGTTTTTGGTAAATGCTTTATATACTGAAGCACATAATCTTTAATGTTGTTTTAAAATTTATAACCACATTCTACATTTGTATTAATGTCTGCTAAACTCTCTTTCATGGTACATGACCATCGTTCAAATTTTTTAATCAATTAATTTAGTAAAACTTGATATACTCCCTAAATCAGTGGACTAACCACTATAAAATCATTATTTTCAAGAGAAACGGAGACAACAAAGGTTCCAAAACTCTTTGACCATCATCATATACTAGTGCAGGAGGCAACTATGCATTAAAACAATATTGTTATATTTTTTGAATTTTTTTCAAAATCTTTGTGTTAACACCCCTATGAAAACATTGAGTTTTTGGTAAATCCTTTATATACTGAAAACCTATATTCTTTAGTGTTGTTTTAAAATTTCTAACCACATTATACATTTGTATTAATGTATTTTTTAACTCACTTTCATGGTACATGGACATCTTTCTAATTTTTTTATCAATTAATCTAGTAAAACTTCATATAATCCCTAAATTGGTGGACTAACCATTATAAAATCGCTATTTTCTAAAGAAACATAGATAACAAAGATTTCAAGCCTCTTTGACCATCATAATTTGTTAGTTTAAGATGCAACTATGCATTAAAATGATATTTTTATATTTTTGATTTTTTTTTCAAAATCTATGTATAAACCCATACGAAATATTTAGTTTTACGTTAAACGCTCTATATACTGAAATTTAAACTTTTTAGTGTTGTTTTAAATTTTCTAACTACATTCTACATTTGTATTAATGTATGTTTAGCTCACTTTCATGGTATATGGGAATTATTATAATTTCTTAATCAATTAATTTATTAAAACTTCATAATACTCCCTAAATTGGTGGAATAACCACTATAAAGTCACTATTTTCTTCAAAAACGGAGACAATAAAGGCTCCAAACCTCTTTGAATGTCATCATATGTTAGTACAGAATGCAACTATTCATTAAAACAATATTGTCATATTTTTTTGAAATTTTCTCAAAATCTATGTGTTAATCCCTACGAAAATATTGAGTTTTTGGTAAATGCTTTATATACTGAAGCATATAATCTTTAGTGTTGTTTTAAAATTTATAACCACATTCTACATTTGTATTAATGTATGCTAAACCTTCTTTCAGGGGACATGAGCATCGTTCAATTTTTTTTATAATATAATTTAGTAAAACTTGATATACTCCCTAAATCAGTGGACTAACACCACTATAAAATCGCTATTCTCTAGAGAAACGGAGACAAAAAAGGTTCCAAACCTCTTTGACCATCAACATATACTAGTGCAGGAGGCAACTATGCATTAAAACAATATTGTTATATTTTTGATTTTTTTTAAAAAATCTTTGTGTTAACACCCCTATGAAAACATTGAGTTTTTGGTAAATGCTTTATATACTGAAGCATATAATCTTTAGTGTTGTTTTAAAATTTATAACCACATTCTACATTTGTTTTAATGTTTTCTAAGCTCTCTTTCATGGTACGTGAGCATCATTCAAATTTTTTAATCAATTAATTTAGTAAAACTTGATATACTCCCTAAACCAGTGGACTAACCACTATAAAATCGCTATTCTCTAGAGAAACGGAGACAAAAAAGGTTCCAAACCTCTTTGACCATCATCATATACTAGTTCAGGAGGCAACTATGCATTAAAACAATATTGTTATATTTTTTGAATTTTTTTCAAAATCTTTGTTTTAACACCCCAATGAAAACATTGAATTTTTGGTAAATGCTTTATATACCGAAGCCTATAATCTTTAGTGTTGTTATAAAATTTCTAACCACATTCTAAATTTGTATTAATTTATGCTAAATTCTCTTTCATGGTACATGAGCATCATTCAAAAATTTTAATCAATTAATTAAGTACAACTTCATATACTCCCTAAATGAGTGTACTAACCACTACAAAATCGCTATTCTCTAGGGAAAAACGGAGACAACAAAGGTTTCAAACCTCTTTGAACATCATCGTATGTTAGTGCAGAATGCAATTATTCATTAAAACTTTATTGTCATATTTTTTTTTGAATTTTTCTCAAAATCTATGTGTTAACCCCTACTAAAATATTGAGTTTTTGAAAATGCTTTATATACTGAAGCATATAATCTTTAGTGTTTTGTTTTAATTTATAACCACATTCTACATTTGTATTAATGTATGCTAAACTCAATTTCATGGTACATGACCATCGTTCAAATTTTTTAATCAATTAATTTAGTAAAACTTGATATACTCCCTAAATCAGTGGACTACCACTATAAAATCGCTATTCTCTAGAGAAACGGAGACAACAAAGTTTCCAAACCTATTTGAAAATCATCATATACTAGTGCAGGAGGCAACTATGCATTAAAACAATATTGTTATATTTTTTGAATTTTTCTCAAAATCTATGTGTTAACCCCTACGAAAACATTGAGTTTTTGGTAAATGCTTTATATACTGAAAGCCTATATTCTTTAGTGTTGTTTTAAAATTTCTAACCACATTATACATTTGTAGTAATGTATTTTTTTAACTCACTTTCATGGTACATGGACATCTATCTAATTTTTTATCAATTAATCTAGTAAAACTTCATATAATCCCTAAATTGGTGGACTAACCATTATAAAATCGCTATTTTCTAAAGAAACATAGATAACAAAGATTTCAAGCCTCTTTGACCATCATAATTTGTTAGTTTAGGATGCAACTATGCATTAAAATGATATTTTTATATTTTTGATTTTTTCAAAATCTATGTATAAACCCATACTAAATATTTAGTTTTGGTAAATGCTTTATATACTGAAATCTAAACTTTTAGTGTTGTTTTAAATTTTCTAACTACATTCTACATTTGTATTAATGTATGTTTAGCTCACTTTCATGGTATATGAGAATTATTATAATTTTTTAATCAATTAATTTAGTAAAACTTCATAATACTCTCTAAATTGGTGGAATAACCACTATAAAGTCACTATTTTCTTCAAAAACGGAGACAACAAAGGCTCCAAACCTCTTTGAACATCATCATATGTTAGTGCATAATGCAACTATTCATTAAAACAATATTGTCATATTTTTTGAATTTTTTCAAAATCTATGTGTTAACCGCTACAAAAATATTGAGTTTTGGTAAATGCTTTATATACTGAAGCACATAATCTTTAATGTTGTTTTAAAATTTATAACCACATTCTACATTTGTATTAATGTATGCTAAACTCTTTCATGGTACATGACCATCGCTCAAATTTTTTAATCAATTAATTTAGTAAAACTTGATATATTCCCTAAATCAGTGGACTAACCACTATAAAATCGCTATTCTCAAGAGAAACGGAGACAAAAAAGGTTTCAAACCTCTTTGACCATCATCATATACTAGTGCAGGAGGCAACTATGCATTAAAACAATATTGTTATATTTTTGAATTTTTTCAAAATCTATGTTAACCCCTACTGAAAATATTTAGTTTTGGTAAATGCTTTATATACTGAAAGCCTATATTCTTTAGTGTTGTTTTAAAATTTCTAACCACATTATACATTTGTATTAATGTATTTTTTAACTCACTTTCATGGTACATGGACATCTTTCTAAATTTTTATCAAATAATCTAGTAAAACTTCATATAATCCCTAAATTGGTGGACTAACCATTATAAAATCGCTATTTTCTAAAGAAACATAGATAACAAAGATTCAAGCCTCTTTGACCATCATAATTTGTTAGTTTAGATGCAACTATGCATTAAAATGATATTTTATATTTTTTGAAATTTTCAAAATCTATGTATAAACCCATACGAAATATTTAGTTTTAGGTTAAATGCTTTATATACTGAAATCTAAACTTTTAGTGTTGTTTTAAATTTTCTAACCACATTCTACATTTGTATTAATGTATGTTTAGCTCACTTTCATGGTATATGGGAATTATTATAATTTTTTAATCAATTAATTTAGTAAAACTTCATAATACTCCCTAAATTGGTGGAATAACCACTATAAAGTCACTATTTTCTTCAAAAACGGAGACAACAAAGGCTCCAAACCTCTTTGAACGTCATCATATGTTAGTGCAGAATGCAACTATTCATTAAAACAATATTGTTATATTTTTTTGAAATTTTCTCAAAATCTATGTGTTAACCCCTACGAAAATATTTAGTTTCTGGTAAATGTTTTATATACTGAAGCATATAATCTTTAGTGTTGTTTTAAAATTTATAACCACATTCTACATTTGTATTAATGTATGCTAAACTTTCTTTCATGGTACATGAGCATCGCTCAATTTTTTTATAAATTAATTTAGTAAAACTTCATATACTCCCTAAATTAGTGGACTAACCATTACAAAATCGATATTCTCTAGAGAAATGGAGACAACAAAGGTTCCAAACCTCTTTGATCATCATCATATATTAGTAGATGAGGCAACTATGCATTAAAGCAATATTGTCATTTTTTGAAATTTTATCAAAATCTACGTGTTAACCCCTACGAAAATATTGAGTTTTCGGTAAATGCTTTATATTCTGAAGCATACAATCTTTAGTGTTGTTTTAAAATTTATAACCACATTCTACATTTGTATTAATGTATGCTAAACTCTTTCATGGTACATGACCATCGTTCAAATTTTTAATCAATTAATTTAGTAAAACTTGATATACTCCTAAATCGTGGAATAACCACTATAAAATCGCTATTCTCTAGAGAAACAGAGACAACAAAGGTTCCAAAACTCTTTGACCATCATCATATACTAGTGCAGGAGGCAACTATGCATTAAAACAATATTGTTATATTTTTGAATTTTTCTCAAAATCTATGTTAACCCCTATGAAAACATTGAGTTTTTGGTAAATGCTTTATATACTGAAAACCTATATTCTTTAGTGTTGTTTTAAAATTTCTAACCACATTATACATTTGTATTAATGTATTTTTTAACTCACTTTCATGGTACATGGACATCTTTCTAAATTTTTATCAAATAATCTAGTAAAACTTCATATAATCCCTAAATTGGTAGACTTATCATTATAAAATCGCTATTTTCTAAAGAAACATAGATAACAAAGATTCAAGCCTCTTTTACCATCATAATTTGTTAGTTTAGGATGCAACTATGCATTAAAATGATAATTTTATATTTTTGAAAATTTTCAAAATCTATGTATAAACCCATACGAAATATTTAGTTTTAGGTTAAACGCTCTATATACAGCAATTTAAACTTTTTAGTGTTGTTTTACATTTTCTAACTACATTCTACATTTGTATTAATGAATGTTTAGCTCACTTTCATGGTATATGGGAATTATTATAATTTTTTAATCAATTAATTTAGTAAAACTTCATAATACTCCCTAAATTGGTGGAATAACCACTATAAAGTCACTATTTTCTTCAAAAACGGAGACAACAAAGGCTCCAAACCTCTTTGAACGTCATCATATGTTAGTGCAGAATGCAACTATTCATTAAAACAATATTGTTATATTTTTGAATTTTCAAAATCTATGTGTTAACCCCTACTAAAATATTTAGTTTCTGGTAAATGTTTTATATACTGAAGCATATAATCTTTAGTGTTGTTTTAAAATTTATAACCACATTCTACATTTGTATTAATGTATGCTAAACTTTCTTTCAGGGTACATGAGCATCGTTCAATTTTTTTTTATAAATTAATTTAGTAAAACTTCATATACTCCCTAAATTAGTGGACTAACCATTACAAAATCGATATTCTCTAGAGAAATGGAGATAACAAAGGTTCCAAACGTCTTTGATCATAATCATATATTAGTAGATGAGGCAGCTATGCATTAAAGCAATATTGTCATATTTGTTTGAAATTTTATCAAAATCTACGTGTTAACCCCTACGAAAATATTGAGTTTTCGGTAAATGCTTTATATTCTGAAGCATACAATCTTTAGTGTTGTTTTAAAATTTATAGCCACATTCTATATTTGTATTAACGTCTGCTAAACTCTCTTTCATGGTACATGACCGTCGTTCAAATTTTTTAATCAATTAATTTAGTAAAACTTGATATACTCCCTAAATCAGTGGAATAACCACTATAAAATCGCTATTCTCTAGAGAAACAGAGACAACAAAGGTTCCAAAACTCTTTCACCATCATCATATACTAGTGCAGGAGGCAACTATGCATTAAAACAATATTGTTATATTTTTTGAATTTTTCACAAAATCTATGTTAACCCCTACGAAAACATTGAGTTTTTGGTAAATGCTTTATATACTGAAAACCAATATTCTTTAGTGTTGTTTTAAAATTTCTAACCACATTATACATTTGTATTAATGTATTTTTTAACTCACTTTCATGGTACATGGACATCTTTCTAATTTTTTATCAATTAATCTAATAAAACTTCATATAATCCCTAAATTGGTGGACTAACCATTATAAAATCGCTATTTTCTAAAGAAACATAGATAACAAAGATTTCAAGCCTCTTTGACCATCATAATTTGTTAGTTTAGGATGCAACTATGCATTAAAATGATAATTTTATATTTTTGAATTTTTTTCAAAATCTATGTATAAACCCATACGAAATATTTAGTTTTACGTTAAACGCTCTATATACTGAAATCTAAACTTGTTAGTGTTGTTAAAAATTTTCTAACTACATTCTACATTTGTATTAATGTATGTTTAGCTCACTTTCATGGTATATGAGAATTATTATAATTTTTTAATCAATTAATTTAGTAAAACTTCATAATACTCCCTAAATTGGTGGAATAACCACTATAAAGTCACTATTTTCTTCAAAAACGGAGACAACAAAGGCTCCAAACCTCTTTGAACGTTATCATATGTTAGTGCAGAATGCAACTATTCATTAAAACTTTATTGTCATATTTTTTTGAAACTTTCTCAAAATCTATGTGTTAACCCCTGCATATAATCTTTAGTGTTATTTTAAAATTTATAACCACATTCTATATTTGTATTAATGTATGCTAAACTTTCTTTCAGGGTACATGAGCATCGTTCAATTTTTTTTATAATATAATTTAGTAAAACTTCATATACTCCCTAAATTAGTGGACTAACCATTACAAAATCGCTATTTTCTAGGGAAATGGAGATAACAAAGGTTCCAAACGTCTTTGATCATCATCATATATTAGTACATGAGGCAACTATGCATTAAATGAATATTGTCATATTGTTTTGAAATTTTCTCAAAATCTATGTGTTAACCCCTACGAAAATATTGAGTTTTTGGTAAATGCTTTATATACAGAAGCATATAATCTTTAGTGTTGTTTTAAAATTTATAACCACATTCTACTTTTGTATTAATGTCTGCTAAACTCTCTTTCATGGTACATGAGCATCGTTTAAATTTTTAATCAATTAATTTAGTAAAACTTGATATACTCCCTAAATCAGTGGACTAACCACTATAAAATCGCTATTCTCTAGAGAAACGGAGACAACAAAGGTTCCAAACCTCTTTGACCATCATCATATACTAATGCATGAAGCAACTATGCATTAAAACAATATTGTTATATTTTTTGAATTTTTCTCAAAATCTTTGTGTTAACACCCCTATGAAAACATTGAGTTTTTGGTAAATGCTTTATATACCGAAGCCTATAATCTTTAGTGTTGTTTTAAAAATTTTGCCACATTCTAAATTTGCATTAATTTATGCTAAATTCTCTTTCATTGTACATGAGCATCATTCAAAAATTTTAATCAATTAATTTAGTACAACTTCATATACTCTCTAAATGAGTGGACTAACCACTACAAAATCGCTATTCTCTAGAGAAACGGAGACAACAAAGGTTCCAAACCTCTTTGAACATCATCATATATTCGTGCAGAATGAAACTATTCATTAAAACTTTATTGTCATATTTTTTTGAAATTTTCTCAAAATCTATGTGTCCCCTACGAAAATATTGAGTTTTTGGTAAATGCTTTATATACTGAAGTATATAGTCTTTAGTGTTGTTTTAAAATTTATAACCACATTCTACATTTGTATTAATGTATGCTAAACTTTCTTTCAGGGTACATAAGCATCGTTCAATTATTTTTATAAATTAATTTAGTAAAACTTCATATACTCCTAAATTAGTGGAATAACCAATACAAAATCGTTATTCTCTAGAGAAATGGAGATAACAAAGGTTCCAAACGTCTTTGATCATCATCATATATTAGTACATGAGGCAACTATGCATTAAATCAATATTGTTATATTTTTTGAATTTTTCTCAAAATCTTTGTGTTTACCCCTACGAAAATATTGAGTTTTTGGTAAATGCTTTATATACTGAAGCATATAATCTTTAGTGTTGTTTTAAAATTTATAACCACATTCTACATTTATATTAATGTATGCTAAACTTTCTTTCAGGGTACATGAGCATCGTTCAAAATTTTTAATCAATTAATTTAGTAAAACTTGATATACTCCCTAAATCAGTGGACTAACCACAATAAAATCGCTATTCTCTAGAGAAACGGAGACAACAAAGGTTCCAAACGTCTTTGATCATCATCATATATTAGTACATGAGGCAACTATGCATTAAAACAATATTGTTATATTTTTTTGAATTTTTCTCAAAATCTATGTGTTAACCCCCTACGAAAACATTGAGTTTTTGGTAAATGCTTTATATACCAAAGCCTATAATCTTTAGTGTTGTTTTAAAATTTCTAACCACATTCTAAATTTGTATTAATTTATGCTAAATTCTCTTTCATGGTACATGAACATCGTTCAAAATTTTAATCAATTAATTTAGTACAACTTCATATACTCCCTAAATCAGTGGACTAACCACTACAAAATCATTATTCTCTAGAGAAACGGAGACAACAAAGGTTCCAAACCTCTTTGGCCATCATCGTATATTAGTGCAGTAGGTAACTATGCATTAAAACAATATTGTTATATTTTTTGAATTTTTCTCAAACTCTATGTGTTTACCGCTACGAAAATATTGAGTTTTACGTTAAACGCTCTATAAACTGAAGCTTATACTTTTTATTGTTCTATTAAATTTTCTAAGGACATTTTAAATTTGTATTAATGTATGTTAAACTCTCATTCATGACATATGGGATCATTCTAATTTTTTATTAATTGATTTAGTAAAACTTCATAATACTTCCTAAATCAGTAAAATAACCATTATAAAATCGTTATTATCTTGGGAAACAGAGACAAAAGAGGTTCCAAACCTTTTTGAACATCATCATATCCTAGTGTACGATGAACTATCCTTAAAAAAATATTGTCATAATTTTTTTAATTTTCATCCAAATCTATGTATCGCTATGAATATATTGAATTTTTCGTTAAACGCTCTATATAATGAAGCTTATAATTTTTAGTGTTGTTTTAAAATTTCTGACCACATTCTACATTTGTATTAATGTATTTTAAACTCTCTTTCATGGTACGTGGACATCTTTCTAATTTGTTATCAATTAATCTAGTAAAACTTCATATAATCCCTAAACTAGTGGACTAACCATTATAAAATCGCTATTTTCTAAAAAAAACATAGACCACAAAGATTTCAAGCCTCTTTGACCATCATAATATGTTAGTTTAGAATGCAACGATGCATTAAAACAATATTGTTATATTTTTGATTCTTTCAAAATCTATATATAAACCCATACGAAATATTTAGTTTTACGTTAAACGCTCTATATACTGAAATCTAAACTTTTTAGTGTTGTTTTAAAATTTCTTCCTACATTATACATTTGTATTAATATATGTTTAGCTCTCTTTCATGGTATATTGGAATCGTTATAATTTTTTAATCAATTAATTTAGTAAAACTTCGAAATACTCACTAAATTGGTGGAATAACCACTATAAAGTCACTATTTTCTCTAAAAACGGAGACAACAAAGGCTACAAACCTCTTTGAACATCATCATATGTTAGTGCAAAATGCAACTATGCTTTAAAACAATATTGTCATATTTTTTTGAAATTTTCTCAAAATCTATGTGTTAACCCCTAAGAAAATATTGAGTTTTTGCTAAATGCTTTATATGCTGAAGCATATAATCTTTACTGTTGTTTTAAATTTATAACCACATTCTACATTTGTATTAATGTATGCTAAACTCTCTTTCATGGTACATGAGCATCGTTCAAATTTTTTAATCAATTAATTTAGTAAAACTTGATATACTCCCTAAATCAGTGGACTAACCACTATAAAATCGCTATTCTCTAGAGAAACGGAGACAACAAAGGTTCCAAATCTCTTTGACCGTCATCATATATTAGTGCAGGAGGCAAATATGCATTAAAACAATATTGTTATATTTTTTTGAATTTTTCTCAAAATCTATGTGTTAACCCCTACGAAAACATTGAGTTTTTGGTAAATGCTTTATATACCGAAGCCTATAATCTTTAGTGTTGTTTTAAAATTTCTAACCACATTCTAAATTTGTATTAATTTATGCTAAATTCTCTTTCATGGTACATGAGCATCGTTCAAAATTTTTAATCAATTAATTTAGAACAACTTCATATACTCCCTAAATTAGTGGACTAACCACTATAAAATCGCTATTATCTAGAGAAACGAAGACAACAAAGGTTTCAAACCTCTTTGTCCATCATCGTATATTAGTGCAGGAGGTAACTATGCATTAAAACAATATTGTTATATTTTTGAATTTTTCTCAAAATCTATGTGTTTACCCCTACGAAAATATTGAGTTTTACGATAAACGCTCTATAAACTGAAGCTTATACTTTTTATTGTTGTGTTAAATTTTCTAAGGACATTTTAAATTTGTATTAATGTATGTTAAACTCTCATTCATGACATATGGGATCATTCTAATATTTTAACAATTAATTTAGTAAGACTTCATAATACTCCCTAAATCAGTAAAATAACCATTATAAAATCGCTATTATCTTGGGAAACAGAGACAAAAGAGGTTCCAAACCTCTTTGAACATCATCATATCTTAGTGTACGATGAACTATCCTTAAAAAAAATATTGTCATATTTTTTAATTTTCATCCAAATCTTTGTATCGCTATGAATATATTGAATTTTACGTTAAACGCTCTATATAATGAAGCTTATAATTTTTAGTGTTGTTTTAAAATTTCTGACCACATTCTACATTTGTATTAATATATTTTAAACTCTCTTTCATGGTACATAGACATCTTTCTAATTTATTTATCAATTAATCTAGTAAAAATTCATATAATCCCTAAACTAGTGGACTAACCATTATAAAATCCCTATTTTCTAAAAAAACATAAAAAAAACAAAGATTTCAAGCCTCTTTGACCATCATAATATGTTAGTTTAGGATGCAACGATGCATTAAAACTATATTGTTATATTTTTGATTTTTTCAAAATCTATGTGTTAACCCCTACTAAAATATTGAGTTTTTGCTAAATGCTTTATATACTGAAATCTAAACTTTTTAGTGTTGTTTTAAAATTTCTTACTACATTATACATTTGTATTAATATATGTTTAGATCTCTTTCATGGTATATTGGAATCGTTATAATTTTTTAATCAATTAATTTAGTAAAACTTCGAAATACTCACTAAATTGGTGGAATAACCACTATAAAATCACTATTTTCTTCAAAAACGAAGACAACAAAGGTTTCAAACCTCTTTGAACATCATCATATGTTAATGCAGAATGAAACTATGCTTTAAAACAATATTGTCATATTTTTTTGAAATTTTCTCAAAATCTATGTGTTAACCCCTACGAAAATATTGAGTTTTTGCTAAATGCTTTATATACTGAAGCCTATAATCTTTACTATTGTTTTAAAATTTATAACCACATTCTACACTTGTATTAATGTATGCTAAACTCTCTTTCATGGTACATGAGCATCGTTCAAATTTTTTAATCAATTAATTTAGTAAAACTTGATATACTCCCTAAATCAGTGGACTAACCACTATAAAATCGCTATTCTCTAGAGAAACGGAGACAACAAAGGTTCAAAATCTCTTTGACCGTCATCATATATTAGTGCAGGAGGCAACTATGCATTAAAACAATATTGTTATATTTGTTTTGAATTTTTCTCAAAATCTATGTGTTAACCCCTACGAAAACATTGAATTTTTGGTAAATGCTTTATATACCGAAGCCTATAATCTTTAGTGTTGTTTTAAAATTTCTAACCACATTATAAATTTGTATTAATTTATGCTAAATTATCTTTCATGGTACATGAGCATCGTTCAAAATTTTTAATCCATTAATTTAGTACAACTTCATATACTCCCTAAATTAGTGGACTAACCACTATAAAATCGCTATTCTCTAGAGAAACGGAGACAACAAAGGTTTCAAACCTCTTTGTCCATCATCGTATATTAGTGCAGGAGGTAACTATGCATTAAAACAATATTGTTATATTTTTGAATTTTTCTCAAAATCTATGTGTTAACCCCTACTGAAAATATTGAGTTTTACGTTAAACGCCTATATAATGAAGCTTATACTTTTATTGTTGTGTTAAATTTTCTAAGGACATTTTAAATTTGTATTAATGTATGTTAAACTCTCATTCATGACATATGGGATCATTCTAATATTTTAACAATTAATTTAGTAAAACTTCATAATACTCCCTAAATCAGTAAAATAACCATTATAAAATCGCTACTATCTTGGGAAACAGAGACAAAAGAGGTTCCAAACCTCTTTGAACATCATCATATCTTAGTGTACGATGAACTATCCTTAAAAACAATATTGTCATATTTTTTAATTTTCATCCAAATCTTTGTATCGCTATGAATATATTGAATTTTACGTTAAACGCTCTATATAATGAAGCTTATAATTTTTAGTGTTGTTTTAAAATTTCTGACCACATTCTACATTTGTATTAATATATTTTAAACTCTCTTTCATGGTACATAAACATATTTCTAATTTATTTATCAATTAATCTAGTAAAAATTCATATAATCCCTAAACTAGTGGACTAACCATTATAAAATCCCTATTTTCTAAAAAAACATAAAAAAACAAAGATTTCAAGCCTCTTTGACCATCATAATATGTTAGTTTAGGATGCAACGATGCATTAAAACTATATTGTTATATTTTTGATTTTTTCAAAATCTATATATAAACCCATACGAAATATTTAGTTTTACGTTAAACGCTCTATATACTGAAATCTAAACTTTTTAGTGTTGTTTTTAAATTTCTTACTACATTATACATTTGTATTAATGTATGTTTAGATCTCTTTCATGGTATATTGGAATCGTTATAATTTTTTAATCAATTAATTTAGTAAAACTTCGAAATACTCACTAAATTGGTGGAATAACCACTATAAAGTCACTATTTTCTTCAAAAACGAAGACAACAAAGGTTTCAAACCTCTTTGAACATCATCATATGTTAATGCAGAATGAAACTATGCTTTAAAACAATATTGTCATATTTTTTTGAAATTTTCTCAAAATCTATGTGTTAACCCCTACGAAAATATTGAGTTTTTGCTAAATGCTTTATATACTGAAGCCTATAATCTTTACTGTTGTTTTAAAATTTATAACCACATTCTACATTTGTATTAATGTATGCTAAACTCTCTTTCATGGTACATGAGCATCGTTCAAATTTTTAATCAATTAATTTAGTAAAACTTGATATACTCCTAAATCAGTGGACTAACCACTCAAAATCGATATTCTCTAGAGAAACGGAGACAACAAAGGTTTCAAATCTCTTTGACCGTCATCATATATTAGTGCAGGAGGCAACTATACATTAAAACAATATTGTTATATTTGTTTTGAATTTTTCTCAAAATCTATGTGTTAACCCCTACGAAAACATTGAGTTTTTGGTAAATGCTTTATATACCGAAGCCTATAATCTTTAGTGTTGTTTTAAAATTTCTAACCACATTCTAAATTTGTATTATATTTATGCTAAATTATCTTTCATGGTACATGAGCATCGTTCAAAAATTTTAATCAATTAATTTAGTACAACTTCATATACTCCCTAAATTAGTGGACTAACCACTATAAAATCGCTATTCTCTAGAGAAACGGAGACAACAAAGGTTCCAAACCTCTTTGGCCATCATCATATATTAGTGCAGGAGGTAACTATGCATTAAAACAATATTGTTATATTTTTGAATTTTTCTCAAAATCTATGTGTTTACCCCTAAGAAAATATTGAGTTTTACGTTAAACGCTCTATAAACTGAAGCTTATACTTTTTATTGTTGTGTTAAATTTTCTAAGGACAGTTTAAATTTATATTAATGTATGTTAAACTCTTTCATGACATATGGGATCATTCTAATATTTTAACAATTAATTTAGTAAAACTTCATAATACTCCCTAAATCAGTAAAATAACCATTATAAAATCGCTATTATCTTGGGAAACAGAGACAAAAGAGGTTCCAAACCTCTTTGAACATCATCATATCTTAGTGTACGATGAACTATCCTTAAAAAAAATACTGTCATATTTTTTTAATTTTCATCCAAATCTTTGTATCGCTATGAATATATTGAATTTTTGGTAAATGCTTTATATACTGAAGCCTATAATCTTTAGTGTTGTTTTAAAATTTTGACCACATTCTACATTTGTATTAATATATTTTAAACTCTCTTTCATGGTACATGGACATCTTTCTAATTTTTTTATCAATTAACCTAGTAAAAATTCATATAATCCCTAAACTAGTGGACTAACCATTATAAAATCCCTATTTTCTAAAAAAACATAGACAACAAAGATTTCAAGCCTCTTTGACCATCATAATATGTTAGTTTAGGATGCAACGATGCATTAAAACTATATTGTTATATTTTTGATTTTTTCAAAATCTATATATAAACCCATACTAAATATTTAGTTTTACGTTAAACGCTTCTATATACTTAAATCTAAACTTTTAGTGTTGTTTTAAAATTTCTTACTACATTATACATTTGTATTAATGAATGTTTATCTCTCTTTCATGGTATATTGGAATCGTTATAATTTTTTAATCAATTAATTTAGTAAAACTTCGAAATACTCACTAAATTGGTGGAATAACCAATATAAAGTCACTATTTTCTTCAAAACGGAGACAACAAAGGTTCCAAACCTCTTTGAACATCATCATATGTTAATGCAGAATGAAACTATGCTTTAAAACAATATTGTCATATTTTTTTGAAATATTCTCAAAATCTATGTGTTAACCCCTACGAAAATATTGAGTTTTTGCTAAATGCTTTATATACTGAAGCCTATAATCTTTACTGTTGTTTTAAAATTAATAACCACATTCTACATTTGTATTAATGTATTTTAAACTCTCTTTCATGGTACATGAGCATCGTTCAAATTTTTTAATCAATTAATTTAGTAAAACTTGATATACTCCCTAAATCAGTGGACTAACCACTATAAAATCGCTATTCTCTAGAGAAACGGAGACAACAAAGGTTCCAAATCTCTTTGACCGTCATCATATATTAGTGCAGGAGGCAACTATGCATTAAAACAATATTGTTATATTTTTTTGAATTTTTCTCAAAATCTATGTGTTAACCCCTACGAAAACATTAAGTTTTTGGTAAATGCTTTATATACCGAAGCCTATAATCTTTAGTGTTGTTTTAAAATTTCTAACCACATTCTAAATTTGTATTAATTTATGCTAAATTCTCTTTCATGGTACATGAGCATCGTTCAAAATTTTTAATCAATTAATTTAGTACACCTTCATATACTCCCTAAATTAGTGGACTAACCACTATAAAATCGCTATTATCTTGGGAAACAGAGACAAAAGAGGTTCCAAACCTCTTTGAACATCATCATATCTTAGTGTACGATGTACTATCCTTAAAAAAAATACTGTCATATTTTTTTAATTTTCATCCAAATCTTTGTATCGCTATGAATATATTGAATTTTACGTTAACGCTCTATATAAGCTTATAATTTTTAGTGTTGTTTTAAAATTTTTGACCACATTCTACATTTGTATTAATATATTTTAAACTCTCTTTCATGGTACATGGACATCTTTCTAATTTTTTTATCAATTAACCTAGTAAAAATTCATATAATCCCTAAACTATTGGACTAACCATTATAAAATCCCTATTTTCTAAAAAAACATAGACAACAAAGATTTCAAGCCTCTTTGACCATCATAATATGTTAGTTTAGGATGCAACGATGCATTAAAACTATATTGTTATATTTTTGATTTTTCAAAATCTATATATAAACCCATACTGAAATATTTAGTTTTACGTTAAACGCTTCTATATACTTAAATCTAAACTTTTAGTGTTGTTTTAAAATTTCTTACTACATTATACATTTGTATTAATGTATGTTTATCTCTCTTTCATGGTATATTGGAATCGTTATAATTTTTAATCAATTAATTTAGTAAAACTTCAAATACTCACTAAATTGGTGGAATAACCAATATAAAGTCACTATTTTCTTCAAAAACGGAGACAACAAAGGCTCCAAACCTCTTTGAACATCATCATATGTTAATGCAGAATGAAACTATGCTTTAAAACAATATTGTCATATTTTTTGAAATATTCTCAAAATCTATGTGTTAACCCCTACGAAAATATTGAGTTTTTGCTAAATGCTTTATATACTGAAGCCTATAATCTTTACTGTTGTTTTAAAATTAATAACCACATTCTACATTTGTATTAATGTATTTTAAACTCTCTTTCATGGTACATGAGCATCGTTCAAATTTTTAATCAATTAATTTAGTAAAACTTGATATACTCCTAAATCGTGGACTAACCACTATAAAATCGCTATTCTCTAGAGAAACGGAGACAACAAAGGTTCCAAATCTCTTTGACCATCATCATATATTAGTGCAGGAGGCAACTATGCATTAAAACAATATTGTTATATTTTTTTGAATTTTTCTCAAAATCTATGTGTTAACCCCTACGAAAACATTAAGTTTTTGGTAAATGCTTTATATACCGAAGCCTATAATCTTTAGTGTTGTTTTAAAATTTCTAACCACATTCTAAATTTGTATTAATTTATGCTAAATTCTCTTTCATGGTACATGAGCATCGTTCAAATTTTTAATCAATTAATTTAGTACAACTTCATATACTCCTAAATTAGTGGACTAACCACTATAAAATCGCTATTCTCTAGAGAAACGGAGACAACAAAGGTTCCAAACCTCTTTGGCCATCATCGTATATTAGTGCAGGAGGTAACTATGCATTAAAACAATATTGTTATATTTTTGAATTTTTCTCAAAATCTATGTGTTTACCCCTACGAAAATATTGAGTTTTACGTTAAACGCTCTATAAACTGAAGCTTATACTTTTATTGTTGTGTTAAATTTTCTAAGGACATTTTAAATTTGTATTAATGTATGTTAAACTCTCTTTCATGACATATGGGATCATTCTAATATTTTAACAATTAATTTAGTAAAACTTCATATACTCCTAAATCAGTAAAATAACCATTATAAAATCGCTATTATCTTGGGAAACAGAGACAAAAGAGGTTCCAAACCTCTTTGACCATCATAATATGTTAGTTTAGGATGCAACTATGCATTAAAACAATATTGTCATATTTTTTAATTTTCATCAAATCTTTGTATCGCTATGAATATATGGAATTTTACGTTAAACGCTCTATATAATGAAGCTTATAATTTTTAGTGTTGTTTTAAAATTTCTGACCACATTCTACATTTGTATTAATATATTTTAAACTCTCTTTCATGGTACATAGACATCTTTCTAATTTATTTATCAATTAATCTAGTAAAAATTCATATAATCCCTTAACTAGTGGACTAACCATTATAAAATCCCTATTTTCTAAAAAAACATAAAAACAAAGATTTCAAGCCTCTTTGACCATCATAATATGTTAGTTTAGGATGCAACAATGCATTAAAACTATATTGTTATATTTTTGATTTTTTCAAAATCTATATATAAACCCATACGAAATATTTAGTTTTACGTTAAACGCTCTATATACTTAAATCTAAACTTTTTAGTGTTGTTTTAAAATTTCTTACTACATTATACATTTGTATTAATGTATGTTTAGCTCTCTTTCATGGTATATTGGAATCGTTATAATTTTTTAATCAATTAATTTAGTAAAACTTCGAAATACTCACTAAATTGGTGGAATACCAATATAAAGTCACTATTTTCTTCAAAAACGGAGACAACAAAGGCTCCAAACCTCTTTGAACATCATCATATGTTAATGCAGAATGAAACTATGCTTTAAAAAAATATTGTCATATTTTTTTGAAATATTCTCAAAATCTATGTGTTAACCCCTACGAAAATATTGAGTTTTTACTAAACATTTTATATACTGAAGCCTATAATCTTTACTGTTGTTTTAAAATTAATAACCACATTCTACATTTGTATTAATGTATGCTAAACTCTCTTTCATGCTACATGAGCATCGTTCAAATTTTTAATCAATTAATTTAGTAAAACTTGATATACTCCTAAATCGATTGGACTAACCACTATAAAATCGCTATTCTCTAGAGAAGCGGAGACAACAAAGGTTCCAAATCTCTTTGACCGTCATCATATATTAGTGCAGGAGGCAACTATGCATTAAAACAATATTGTTATATTTTTGAATTTTTCTCAAAATCTATGTGTTAACCCCTCTGAAAATATTGAGTTTTTGGTAAATGCTTTATATACGAAGCCTATAATCTTTAGTGTTGTTTTAAATTTTCTAAGGACATTTTAAATTTGTATTAATTTATGCTAAATTCTCTTTCATGGTACATGAGCATCGTTCAAATTTTTAATCAATTAATTTAGTACAACTTCATATACTCCTAAATTAGTGGACTAACCACTATAAAATCGTTATTCTCTAGAAACGGAGACAAAAAGGTTTCAAACCTCTTTGACCATCATCATATATTAGTGCAGGAGGTAACTATGCATTAAAACAATATTGTTATATTTTTGAATTTTTCTCAAAATCTATGTGTTTACCCTACGAAAATATTGAGTTTTACGTTAAACGCTTCTATAAACTGAAGCTTATACTTTTATTGTTGTGTTAAATTTTCTAGGACATTTTAAATTGTATTAATGTATGTTAAACTCTCATTCATGACATATGGGATCATTCTAATATTTTAACAATTAATTTAGTAAAACTTCATAATACTCCCTAAATCAGTAAAATAACCATTATAAAATCGCTATTCTCTAGAGAAACGGAGACAACAAAGGTTCCAAACCTCTTTGAACATCATCATATCTTAGTTATGCGATGAACTATCCTTAAAACAATATTGTCATATTTTTAATTTTCATCCAAATCTTTGTATCGCTATGAATATATTGAATTTTACGTTAAACGCCTATATAATTAAGCTTATAATTTTAGTGTTGTTTTAAAATTTCTGACCACATTCTACATTTGTATTAATATATTTTAAACTCTCTTTCATGGTACATGACATCTTTCTAATTTATTTATCAATTAATCTAGTAAAATTCATAATCCCTAAACTAGTGGACTAACCATTATAAAATCCTATTTTCTAAAAAACATAAAAACAAAGATTTCAAGCCTCTTTGACCATCATAATATGTTATTTTAGGATGCAACGATGCATTAAAACTATATTGTTATATTTTTGATTTTTTTCAAAATCTATATAGAAACCCATACGAAATATTTAGTTTTACGTTAAACGCTCTATATACTTAAATCTAAACTTTTTAGTGTTGTTTTAAAATTTCTTACTACATTATACATTTGTATTAATGTATGTTTAGCTCTCTTTCATGGTATATTGGAATTGTTATAATTTTTAATCAATTAATTTAGTAAAACTTCGAAATACTCACTAAATTGGTGGAATAACCAATATAAAGTCACTATTTTCTTCAAAAATGGAGACAACAAAGGCTCCAAACCTCTTTGAACATCATCATATGTTAATGCAGAATGAAACTATGCTTTAAAACAATATTGTCATATTTTTTTTGAAATATTCTCAAAATCTATGTGTTAACCCCTACGAAAATATTGAGTTTTGCTAAATGCTTTATATACTGAAGCCTATAATCTTTACTGTTGTTTTAAAATTAATAACCACATTCTACATTTGTATTAATGTATGCTAAACTCTCTTTCATGGTACATGAGCATCGTTCAAATTTTTTAATCAATTAATTTAGTAAAACTTGATATACTCCCTAAATCAGTGGACTAACCACTATAAAATCGCTATTCTCTAGAGAAACGGAGACAACAAAGGTTCCAAATCTCTTTGACCGTCATCATATATTAGTGCAGGAGGCAACTATGCATTAAAACAATATTGTTATATTTTTTTGAATTTTTCTCAAAATCTATGTGTTAACCCCTACGAAAACATTGAGTTTTTGGTAAATGCTTTATATACCGAAGCCTATAATCTTTAGTGTTGTTTTAAAATTTCTAACCACATTCTAAATTTGTATTAATTTATGCTAAATTCTCTTTCATGGTACATGAGCATCGTTCAAAATTTTTAATCAATTAATTTAGTACAACTTCATATACTCCCTAAATTAGTGGACTAACCACTATAAAATCGCTATTCTCTAGAAGCGGAGACAACAAAGGTTCCAAACCTCTTTGGCCATCATCATATATTAGTGCAGGAGGTAACTATGCATTAAAACAATATTGTTATATTTTTGAATTTTTCTCAAAATCTATGTGTTTACCCTACGAAAATATTGAGTTTTACTGCTAAACTTCTATAAACTGAAGCTTATACTTTTATTGTTGTGTTAAATTTTCTAAGGACATTTTAAATTTGTATTAATGTATGTTAAACTCTCTTTCATGACATATGGGATCATTCTAATATTTTAACAATTAATTTAGTAAAACTTCATAATACTCCTAAATTAGTAAAATAACCATTATCTTGGGAAACAGAGACAAAAGACGTTCCAAACCTCTTTGAACATCATCATATCTTAGTGTACGATGAACTATCCTTAAAAAAAATATTCTCATATTTTTTAATTTTCATCCAAATCTTTGTATCGCTATGAATATATTGAATTTTACGTTAAACACTCTATATAAGCTTATAATTTTAGTGTTGTTTTAAAATTTCTAACCACATTCTACATTTGTATTAATATATTTTAAACTCTTTCATGGTACATAGACATCTTTCTAATTTTTTATCAATTAATCTAGTAAAAATTCATATAATCCCTAAACTAGTGGACTAACCATTATAAAATCTCTATTTTCTAAAAAAACATTGACAACAAAGATTTCAAGCCTCTTTGACCATCATAATATGTTAGTTTAGGATGCAACGATGCATTAAAACTATATTGTTATATTTTTGATTTTTTCAAAATCTATATATAAACCCATACGAAATATTTAGTTTACGTTAAACGCCTATATACTGAAATCTAAACTTTTTAGTGTTGTTTTAAAATTTCTAACTACATTCTACATTTGTATTAATGTATGTTTAGCTCTCTTTCATGGTATATTGGAATCGTTATAATTTTTAATCAATTAATTTAGTAAAACTTCAAATACTCACTAAATTGGTGGAATAACCAATATAAAGTCACTATTTTCTTCAAAAACGGAGACAACAAAGGCTCCAAACCTCTTTGAACATCATCATATGTTAATGCATAATAAAACTATGCATTAAAACAATATTTTCATATTTTTTGAAATTTTCTCAAAATCTATGTGTTAACCCCTACGAAAATATTGAGTTTTCGGTAAATGCTTTATATACTGAAGCATATAATCATTAGTGTTGTTTAAAATTTTTAACCACATTCTACATTTGTATTAATGTATGCTAAACTCTCTTTCATGGTACATGAGCATCGCTCCAATTTTTAATCAATTAATTTAGTAAAACTTGATATACTCCTAAATTAGTGGACTAACCACTATAAAATCGCTATTCTCTAGAGAAATGGAGACAAAAAGGTTCCAAATTTCTTTAACCATCATCATATTAGTGCATGAGGCAACTATGCATTAAAACAATATTGTTATATTTTTAAATTTTTCTCAAAATCTATGTGTTAACCCCTACTAAAACATTGAGTTTTGGTAAATGCTTTATATACTGAAGCCTATAATCTTTAGTGTTGTTTTAAAATTTCTAACCACATTCTAAATTTGTATTAATTTATGCTAAATTCTCTTTCATGGTACATGAGCATCATTCAAAATTTTAATCAATTAATTTAGTACAACTTCATATACTCCTAAATCGGTGGACTAACCACTATAAAATCATTATTCTCTAGAGAAACGGAGAACAAAGGTTCCAAACCTCTTTGACCATCATCATATATTAGTGCGGTAGGTAACTATGCATTAAAACAATATTGTTATATTTTTTGAATTTTTCTCAAAATCTATGTGTTTACCCTATGAAAATATTGAGTTTTACGTTAAACGCCTATAAACTGAAGCTTATACTTTTATTGTTGTATTAAATTTTCTAAGGACATTTTAAATTTGTATTAATGTATGTTAAACTCTCTTTCATGACATATGGGATCATTCTAATTTTTTATCAATTAATTTAGTAAAACTTCATAATACTCCCTAAATTAGTAAAATAACCATTATAAAATCGCTATTATCTTGGGAAACAGAGACAAAAGAGGTTCCAAACCTCTTTGAACATCATCATATGTTAGTGTAGGATGAACTATCCTTAAAAAATATTGTCATATTTTTTAATTTTCATCCAAATCTTTGTATCGCTATGAATATATTGAATTTTACGTTAAACGCCTATAAACTGAAGCTTATAATTTTAGTGTTGTTTTAAAATTTCTGACCACATTCTACATTTGTATTAATATATTTTAAACTCTCTTTCATGGTACATAGACATCTTTCTAATTTTTTATCAATTAATCTAGTAAAATTCATATAATCCCTAAACTAGTGGACTAACCATTATAAAATCGCTATTTTCTAAAAACATTGACAACAAAGATTTCAAGCCTCTTTGACCATCATAATATGTTAGTTTAGGATGCAACTATGCATTAAAACTATATTGTTATATTTTTGATTTTTTCAAAATCTATATATAAACCCATCTGAAATATTTAGTTTACGTTAAACGCCTATATACTGAAATCTAAACTTTTTAGTGTTGTTTTAAAATTTCTTACTACATTATACATTTGTATTAATGTATGTTTAGCTCTCTTTCATGGTATATTGGAATCGTTATAATTTTTAATCAATTAATTTAGTAAAACTTCAAATACTCACTAAATTGGTGGAATAACCAATATAAAGTCACTATTTTCTTCAAAAGCGGAGACAACAAAGGCTCCAAACCTCTTTGAACATCATCATATGTTAGTGTAGGATGAACTATCCTTAAAAAATATTGTCATATTTTTTGAAATATTCTCAAAATCTATGTGTTAACCCCTACGAAAATATTGAGTTTTGCTAAATGCTTTATATACTGAAGCCTATAATCTTTAGTGTTGTTTTAAAATTTATAACCACATTCTACATTTGTATTAATGTATGCTAAACTCTCTTTCATGGTACATAGACATCTTTCTAATTTTTTATCAATTAATTTAGTAAAACTTCATATACTCCTAAATTGGTGGACTAACCATTATAAAATCGCTATTCTCTAGAGAAATGGAGACAACAAAGGTTCCAAACTCTTTGAACATCATCATATGTTAGTGCAGGATGCAACTATGCATTAAAACAATATTTTCATATTTTTTGAAATTTTCTCAAAATCTATGTGTTAACCCCTACGAAAATATTGAGTTTTCGGTAAATGCTTTATATACTGAAGCATATAATCTTTAGTGTTGTTTAAAAATTTTTAACCACATTCTACATTTGTATTAATGTATGCTAAACTCTCTTTCATGGTACATGAGCATCGTTCAAATTTTTAATAAATTAATTTAGTAAAACTTCATATACTCCCTAAATCAGTGGACTAACCACTATAAAATCGCTATTCTCTAGAGAAATGGAGACAACAAAGGTTCCAAACCTCTTTGACCATCATCATATATTAGTACATGATTCAACTATGCATTAAAACAATATTGTTATATTTTTTGAATTTTTCTCAAAATCTATGTGTTAACCCCTACGAAAACATTGAGTTTTGGTAAATGCTTTATATACTGAAGCCTATAATCTTTAGTGTTGTTTTAAAATTTCTAACCACATTCTAAATTTGTATTAATTTATGCTAAATTCTCTTTCATGGTACATGAGCATCATTCAAAATTTTAATCAATTAATTTAGTACAACTTCATATACTCCTAAATCGGTGGACTAACCACTATAAAATCATTATTCTCTAGAGAAACGGAGAACAAAGGTTCCAAACCTCTTTGACCATCATCATATATTAGTGCAGGAGGTAACTATGCATTAAAACAATATTGTTATATTTTTTGAATTTTTCTCAAAATCTATGTGTTAACCCCTACGAAAATATTGAGTTTTACGTTAAACGCTCTATAAACTGAAGCTTATACTTTTTATTGTTGTATTAAATTTTCTAAGGACATTTTAAATTTGTATTAATGTATGTTAAACTCTCATTCATGACATATGGGATCATTCTAATATTTTAACAATTAATTTAGTAAAACTTCATAATACTCCTAAATCAGTAAAATAACCATTATAAAATCGCTATTATCTTGGGAAACAGAGACAAAGAGGTTCCAAACCTCTTTGAACATCATCATATGTTAGTTTAGGATGCAACTATGCATTAAAACAATATTGTTATATTTTTGAATTTTTCTCAAAATCTATGTGTTAACCCCTATGAAAATATTGAGTTTTGGTAAATGCTTTATATAATGAAGCTTATAATTTTTAGTGTTGTTTTAAAATTTCTGACCACATTCTACATTTGTATTAATGTATTTTAAACTCTCTTTCATGGTACATGGACATCTTTCTAATTTTTATCAATTAATCTAGTAAAACTTCATATAATCCCTAAACTAGTGGACTAACCATTATAAAATCGCTATTTTCTAAAAAACATAGACAACAAAGATTTCAAGCCTCTTTGACCATCATAATATGTTAGTTTAGGATGCAACTATGCATTAAAACTATATTGTTATATTTTTTGAAATTTTCAAAATCTATGTGTTAACCCCTACGAAAATATTGAGTTTTACGTTAAACGCCTATATACTGAAATCTAAACTTTTTAGTGTTGTTTTAAAATTTCTTACTACATTATACATTTGTATTAATGTATGTTTAGCTCTCTTTCATGGTATATTGGAATCGTTATAATTTTTAATCAATTAATTTAGTAAAACTTCAAATACTCACTAAATTGGTGGAATAACCAATATAAAGTCACTATTTTCTTCAAAACGGAGACAACAAAGGTTCAAACCTCTTTGAACATCATCATATGTTAGTGCAGAATGAAACTATGCTTTAAAACAATATTGTCATATTTTTTGAAATATTCTCAAAATCTATGTGTTAACCCCTACTAAAATATTGAGTTTTGCTAAATGCTTTATATACTGAAGCCTATAATCTTTAGTGTTGTTTTAAAATTTATAACCACATTCTACATTTGTATTAATGTATGCTAAACTCTTTCATGGTACATGAGCATCGCTCAAATTTTAATCAATTAATTTAGTAAAACTTGATATACTCCTAAATCGTGGACTAACCACTATAAAATCATTATTCTCTAGAGAAACGGAGACAACAAAGGTTCCAAACCTCTTTGATCATCATCATATATTAGTGCAGGAGGCAACTATGCATTAAAACAATATTGTTATATTTTTGAATTTTTCTCAAAATCTATGTGTTAACCCCTACGAAAATATTGAGTTTTGGTAAATGCTTTATATACTGAAGCCTATAATCTTTAGTGTTGTTTTAAAATTTCTAACCACATTCTAAATTTGTATTAATTTATGCTAAATTCTCTTTCATGGTACATGAGCATCGTTCAAAATTTTTAATCAATTAATTTAGTACAACTTCATATACTCCTAAATTAGTGGACTAACCACTATAAAATCGCTATTCTCTAGAGAAACGGAGACAACAAAGGTTCCAAACCTCTTTGGCCATCATCATATATTAGTGCAGGAGGTAACTATGCATTAAAACAATATTGTTATATTTTTGAATTTTTCTCAAAATCTATGTGTTTACCCTACTTAAAATATTGAGTTTTACGATAAACTTCTATAAACTGAAGCTTATACTTTTATTGTTGTTTTAAATTTTCTAAGGACATTTTAAATTTGTATTAATGTATGTTAAACTCTCTTTCATGACATATGGGATCATTCTAATATTTTAACAATTAATTTAGTAAAACTTCATAATACTCCTAAATCAGTAAAATAACCATTATAAAATCGCTATTATCTTGGGAAACAGAGACAAAAAGGTTCCAAACCTCTTTGAACATCATCATATCTTAGTGTACGATGAACTATCCTTAAAAAATATTGTCATATTTTTTAATTTTCATCCAAATCTATGTATCCCTATGAAAATATTGAGTTTTGGTAAATGCTTTATATACCAAAGCCTATAATCTTTAGTGTTGTTTTAAAATTTCTGACCACATTCTACATTTGTATTAATGTATTTTAAACTCTCTTTCATGGTACATGGACATCTTTCTAATTTTTATCAATTAATCTAGTAAAACTTCATATAATCCCTAAACTAGTGGACTAACCATTATAAAATCGCTATTTTCTAAAAAACATAGACAACAAAGATTTCAAGCCTCTTTGACCATCATAATATGTTAGTTTAGGATGCAACGATGCATTAAAACTATATTGTTATATTTTTGATTTTTTCAAAATCTATATATAAACCCATCTGAAATATTTAGTTTTACTTTAAACGCTTCTATATACTGAAATCTAAACTTTTAGTGTTGTTTTAAAATTTCTTACTACATTATACATTTGTATTAATATATGTTTAGATCTCTTTCATGGTATATTGGAATCGTTATAATTTTTAATCAATTAATTTAGTAAAACTTCATAATACTCCCTAAATTGGTGGAATAACCACTATAAAATCACTATTTTCTAAAACGGAGACAACAAAGGCTCCAAACCTCTTTGAACATCATCATATGTTAGTTTAGGATGCAACTATGCATTAAAACAATATTGTTATATTTTTGAAATTTTCAAAATCTATGTGTTAACCCCTAAGAAAATATTGAGTTTTGGTAAATGCTTTATATACTGAAGCATATAATCTTTAGTGTTGTTTTAAAATTTATAACCACATTCTACATTTGTATTAATGTATGCTAAACTCTCTTTCATGGTACATGAGCATCGCTCAAATTTTTTAATCAATTAATTTAGTAAAACTTCATATACTCCCTAAATTAGTGGACTAACCACTATAAAATCGCTATTTTCTAGAGAAACGGAGACAACAAAGGTTCCAAATCTCTTTGACCATCATCATATATTAGTGCAGGAGGCAACTATGCATTAAAACAATATTGTTATATTTTTGAATTTTTCTCAAAATCTATGTGTTAACCCTACGAAAACATTGAGTTTTGGTAAATGCTTTATATACTGAAGCCTATAATCTTTAGTGTTGTTTTAAAATTTCTAACCACATTCTAAATTTGTATTAATTTATGCTAAATTCTCTTTCATGGTACATGAGCATCGTTCAAAATTTTAATCAATTAATTTAGTACAACTTCATATACTCCCTAAATCAGTGGACTAACCACTACAAAATCATTATTCTCTAGAGAAACGGAGACAACAAAGGTTCCAAACCTCTTTGGCCATCATCATATATTAGTGCAGTAGGTAACTATGCATTAAAACAATATTGTTATATTTTTGAATTTTTCTCAAACTCTATGTGTTTACCGCTATGAAAATATTGAGTTTTACGTTAAACGCTCTATAAACTGAAGCTTATACTTTTTATTGTTGTATTAAATTTTCTAAGGACATTTTAAATTTTTATTAATGTATGTTAAACTCTCATTCATGACATATGGGATCATTCTAATTTTTTATTAATTAATTTAGTAAAACTTCATAATACTTCCTAAATCAGTAAAATAATCATTATAAAATCGTTATTATCTTGGGAAACAGAGACAAAAGAGGTTCCAAACCTTTTTGAACATCATCATATCTTAGTGTACGATGAACTATCCTTAAAAAAAATATTGTCATAATTTTTTAATTTTCATCCAAGTCTATGTATCGCTATGAATATATTGACTTTTACGTTAAACGCTCTATATAACGAAGCTTGTAATTTTTAGTGTTGTTTTAAAATTTCTGACCACATTCTACATTTGTATTAATGTATTTTAAACTCTCTTTCATGGTACATAGACATCTTTCTAATTTATTTATCAATTAATCTAGTAAAACTTCATATAATCCCTAAACTAGTGGAGTAACCATTATAAAATCGCTATTTTCTAAAAAAACATAGACAACAAAGATTTCAAACCTCTTTGACCATCATAATATGTTAGTTTAGGATGCAACGATGCATTAAAACTATATTGTTATATTTTTGATTTTTTCAAAATCTATGTGTTAACCCCTACTAAAATATTGAGTTTTACGTTAAACGCTTCTATATACTGAAATCTAAACTTTTAGTGTTGTTTTAAAATTTCTTACTACATTATACATTTGTATTAATGTATGTTTAGATCTCTTTCATGGTATATTGGAATCGTTATAATTTTTAATCAATTAATTTAGTAAAACTTGATATACTCCTAAATTGGTGGAATAACCACTATAAAATCACTATTTTCTTCAAAAACGGAGACAACAAAGGTTTCAAACCTCTTTGAACATCATCATATGTTAATGCAGAATGAAACTATGCTTTAAAACAATATTGTCATATTTTTTGAAATTTTCTCAAAATCTATGTGTTAACCCCTACTAAAATATTGAGTTTTTGCTAAATGCTTTATATACTGAAGCATATAATCTTTATTGTTGTTTTAAAATTTATAACCACATTCTACATTTGTATTAATGTATGCTAAACTCTTTCATGGTACATGAGCATCGCTCAAATTTTTTAATCAATTAATTTAGTAAAACTTGATATACTCCCTAAATCAGTGGACTAACCACTATAAAATCGCTATTCTCTAGAGAAACGGAGACAACAAAGGTTCAAAATCTCTTTGACCATCATCATATATTAGTGCAGGAGGCAACTATGCATTAAAACAATATTGTTATATTTTTTGAATTTTTCTCAAAATCTATGTGTTAACCCTCTGAAAACATTGAGTTTTTGGTAAATGCTTTATATACTGAAGCCTATAATCTTTAGTGTTGTTTTAAAATTTCTAACCACATTCTAAATTTGTATTAATTTATGCTAAATTATCTTTCATGGTACATGAGCATCGCTCAAATTTTAATCAATTAATTTAGTACAACTTCATATACTCCCTAAATTAGTGGACTAACCACTATAAAATCGCTATTTCTAGAGAAACGGAGACAACAAAGGTTCCAAACCTCTTTGTCCATCATCATATATTAGTGCAGGAGGTAACTATGCATTAAAACAATATTGTTATATTTTTTGAATTTTTCTCAAAATCTATGTGTTTACCCCTACTAAAATATTGAGTTTTACTGCTAAACTTCTATAAACTGAAGCTTATACTTTTATTGTTGTGTTAAATTTTCTAAGGACATTTTAAATTTGTATTAATGTATGTTAAACTCTCATTCATGACATATGGGATCATTCTAATATTTTAACAATTAATTTAGTAAAACTTCATAATACTCCTAAATCAGTAAAATAACCATTATAAAATCGCTATTATCTTGGGAAACAGAGACAAAAGAGGTTCCAAACCTCTTTGAACATCATCATATCTTAGTGTAGGATGAACTATCCTTAAAACAATATTGTCATATTTTTTAATTTTCATCAAATCTTTGTATCGCTATGAATATATTGAATTTTACGTTAAACGCTTCTATATAATGAAGCTTATAATTTTTAGTGTTGTTTTAAAATTTCTAACCACATTCTACATTTGTATTAATATATTTTAAACTCTCTTTCATGGTACATAAACATATTTCTAATTTATTTATCAATTAATCTAGTAAAAATTCATATAATCCCTAAACTAGTGGACTAACCATTATAAAATCCCTATTTTCTAAAAAAACATAAAAAAACAAAGATTTCAAGCCTCTTTGACCATCATAATATGTTAGTTTAGGATGCAACTATGCATTAAAACTATATTGTTATATTTTTGATTTTTTCAAAATCTATATATAAACCCATACTGAAATATTTAGTTTTACTGCTAAACTTCTATATACTGAAATCTAAACTTTTAGTGTTGTTTTAAAATTTCTTACTACATTATACATTTGTATTAATGTATTTTAAACTCTTTCATGGTATATTGAATCGTTATAATTTTTAATCAATTAATTTAGTAAAACTTCAAATACTCACTAAATTGGTGGAATAACCACTATAAAGTCACTATTTTCTTCAAAAACGAAGACAACAAAGGTTTCAAACCTCTTTGAACATCATCATATGTTAATGCAGAATGAAACTATGCTTTAAAACAATATTGTCATATTTTTTTGAAATTTTCTCAAAATCTATGTGTTAACCCCTACGAAAATATTGAGTTTTTGCTAAATGCTTTATATACTGAAGCCTATAATCTTTACTGTTGTTTTAAAATTTATAACCACATTCTACATTTGTATTAATGTATGCTAAACTCTCTTTCATGGTACATGAGCATCGTTCAAATTTTTTAATCAATTAATTTAGTAAAACTTGATATACTCCCTAAATCAGTGGACTAACCACTCAAAATCGATATTCTCTAGAGAAACGGAGACAACAAAGGTTTCAAATCTCTTTGACCGTCATCATATATTAGTGCAGGAGGCAACTATACATTAAAACAATATTGTTATATTTGTTTTGAATTTTTCTCAAAATCTATGTGTTAACCCCTACGAAAACATTGAGTTTTTGGTAAATGCTTTATATACCGAAGCCTATAATCTTTAGTGTTGTTTTAAAATTTCTAACCACATTCTAAATTTGTATTATATTTATGCTAAATTATCTTTCATGGTACATGAGCATCGTTCAAAAATTTTAATCAATTAATTTAGTACAACTTCATATACTCCCTAAATTAGTGGACTAACCACTATAAAATCGCTATTCTCTAGAGAAACGGAGACAACAAAGGTTCCAAACCTCTTTGGCCATCATCATATATTAGTGCAGGAGGTAACTATGCATTAAAACAATATTGTTATATTTTTGAATTTTTCTCAAAATCTATGTGTTTACCCCTAAGAAAATATTGAGTTTTACGTTAAACGCTCTATAAACTGAAGCTTATACTTTTTATTGTTGTGTTAGATTTTCTAAGGACAGTTTAAATTTATATTAATGTATGTTAAACTCTCGTTCATGACATATGGGATCATTCTAATATTTTAACAATTAATTTAGTAAAACTTCATAATACTCCCTAAATCAGTAAAATAACCATTATAAAATCGCTATTATCTTGGGAAACAGAGACAAAAGAGGTTCCAAACCTCTTTGAACATCATCATATCTTAGTGTACGATGAACTATCCTTAAAAAAAATACTGTCATATTTTTTTAATTTTCATCCAAATCTTTGTATCGCTATGAATATATTGAATTTTACGTTAACGCTCTATATAAGCTTATAATTTTTAGTGTTGTTTTAAAATTTTTGACCACATTCTACATTTGTATTAATATATTTTAAACTCTCTTTCATGGTACATGGACATCTTTCTAATTTTTTTATCAATTAACCTAGTAAAAATTCATATAATCCCTAAACTAGTGGACTAACCATTATAAAATCCCTATTTTCTAAAAAAACATAGACAACAAAGATTTCAAGCCTCTTTGACCATCATAATATGTTAGTTTAGGATGCAACGATGCATTAAAACTATATTGTTATATTTTTGATTTTTTCAAAATCTATATATAAACCCATACGAAATATTTAGTTTTACGTTAAACGCTCTATATACTTAAATCTAAACTTTTTAGTGTTGTTTTAAAATTTCTTACTACATTATACATTTGTATTAATGAATGTTTATCTCTCTTTCATGGTATATTGGAATCGTTATAATTTTTTAATCAATTAATTTAGTAAAACTTCGAAATACTCACTAAATTGGTGGAATAACGAATATAAAGTCACTATTTTCTTCAAAAACGGAGACAACAAAGGCTCCAAACCTCTTTGAACATCATCATATGTTAATGCAGAATGAAACTATGCTTTAAAACAATATTGTCATATTTTTTTGAAATATTCTCAAAATCTATGTGTTAACCCCTACGAAAATATTGAGTTTTTGCTAAATGCTTTATATACTGAAGCCTATAATCTTTACTGTTGTTTTAAAATTAATAACCACATTCTACATTTGTATTAATGTACGCTAAACTCTCTTTCATGGTACATGAGCATCGTTCAAATTTTTTAATCAATTAATTTAGTAAAACTTGATATACTCCCTAAATCAGTGTACTAACCACTATAAAATCGCTATTCTCTAGAGAAACGGAGACAACAAAGGTTCCAAATCTCTTTGACCGTCATCATATATTAGTGCAGGAGGCAACTATGCATTAAAACAATATTGTTATATTTTTTTGAATTTTTCTCAAAATCTATGTGTTAACCCCTACGAAAACATTAAGTTTTTGGTAAATGCTTTATATACCGAAGCCTATAATCTTTAGTGTTGTTTTAAAATTTCTAACCACATTCTAAATTTGTATTAATTTATGCTAAATTCTCTTTCATGGTACATGAGCATCGTTCAAAATTTTAATCAATTAATTTAGTACAACTTCATATACTCCTAAATTAGTGGACTAACCACTATAAAATCGCTATTATCTTGGGAAACAGAGACAAAAAGGTTCCAAACCTCTTTGGCCATCATCATATATTAGTGCAGGAGGTAACTATGCATTAAAACAATATTGTTATATTTTTGAATTTTTCTCAAAATCTATGTGTTTACCCCTAAGAAAATATTGAGTTTTTGCTAAACGCCTATAAACTGAAGCTTATACTTTTATTGTTGTGTTAAATTTTCTAAGGACAGTTTAAATTTATATTAATGTATGTTAAACTCTCTTTCATGACATATGGGATCATTCTAATATTTTAACAATTAATTTAGTAAAACTTCATAATACTCCTAAATCAGTAAAATAACCATTATAAAATCGCTATTATCTTGGGAAGCAGAGACAAAAGAGGTTCCAAACCTCTTTGAACATCATCATATCTTAGTGTAGGATGAACTATCCTTAAAAAAATATTGTCATATTTTTTAATTTTCATCAAATCTTTGTATCCCTATGAAAATATTGAGTTTTACGTTAAACGCTCTATATAAGCTTATAATTTTTAGTGTTGTTTTAAAATTTTTGACCACATTCTACATTTGTATTAATGTATTTTAAACTCTCTTTCATGGTACATGGACATCTTTCTAATTTTTTATCAATTAATCTAGTAAAAATTCATATAATCCCTAAACTAGTGGACTAACCATTATAAAATCCCTATTTTCTAAAAAAACATAGACAACAAAGATTTCAAGCCTCTTTGACCATCATAATATGTTAGTTTAGGATGCAACGATGCATTAAAACTATATTGTTATATTTTTGATTTTTTCAAAATCTATGTATAAACCCATACGAAATATTTAGTTTTACGTTAAACGCTCTATATACTTAAATCTAAACTTTTTAGTGTTGTTTTAAAATTTCTTACTACATTATACATTTGTATTAATGTATGTTTATCTCTCTTTCATGGTATATTGGAATCGTTATAATTTTTTAATCAATTAATTTAGTAAAACTTCGAAATACTCACTAAATTGGTGGAATAACGAATATAAAGTCACTATTTTCTTCAAAAACGGAGACAACAAAGGCTCCAAACCTCTTTGAACATCATCATATGTTAATGCAGAATGAAACTATGCTTTAAAACAATATTGTCATATTTTTTGAAATTTTCTCAAAATCTATGTGTTAACCCCTCTGAAAATATTGAGTTTTTGCTAAATGCTTTATATACTGAAGCCTATAATCTTTAGTGTTGTTTTAAAATTAATAACCACATTCTACATTTGTATTAATGTATGCTAAACTCTCTTTCATGGTACATGAGCATCGTTCAAATTTTTAATCAATTAATTTAGTAAAACTTGATATACTCCCTAAATCAGTGGACTAACCACTATAAAATCGCTATTCTCTAGAGAAACGGAGACAACAAAGGTTCCAAATCTCTTTGACCATCATCATATATTAGTGCAGGAGGCAACTATGCATTAAAACAATATTGTTATATTTTTTGAATTTTTCTCAAAATCTATGTGTTAACCCCTCTGAAAACATTAAGTTTTGGTAAATGCTTTATATACTGAAGCCTATAATCTTTAGTGTTGTTTTAAAATTTCTAACCACATTCTAAATTTGTATTAATTTATGCTAAATTCTCTTTCATGGTACATGAGCATCGTTCAAATTTTTAATCAATTAATTTAGTAAAACTTCATATACTCCTAAATTAGTGGACTAACCACTATAAAATCGCTATTATCTTGGGAAACAGAGACAAAAAGGTTCCAAACCTCTTTGAACATCATCATATCTTAGTGTACGATGAACTATCCTTAAAAAATATTGTCATATTTTTTAATTTTCATCAAATCTTTGTATCGCTATGAATATATTGAATTTTACGTTAACGCTCTATATAAGCTTATAATTTTTAGTGTTGTTTTAAAATTTTTGACCACATTCTACATTTGTATTAATATATTTTAAACTCTCTTTCATGGTACATGGACATCTTTCTAATTTTTTTATCAATTAACCTAGTAAAAATTCATATAATCCCTAAACTATTGGACTAACCATTATAAAATCCCTATTTTCTAAAAAAACATAGACAACAAAGATTTCAAGCCTCTTTGACCATCATAATATGTTAGTTTAGGATGCAACTATGCATTAAAACTATATTGTTATATTTTTGATTTTTCAAAATCTATATATAAACCCATACTGAAATATTTAGTTTTCGTTAAGCGCTCTATATACTTAAATCTAAACTTTTTAGTGTTGTTTTAAAATTTCTTACTACATTATACATTTGTATTAATGTATGTTTATCTCTCTTTCATGGTATATTGGAATCGTTATAATTTTTAATCAATTAATTTAGTAAAACTTCAAATACTCACTAAATTGGTGGAATAACCAATATAAAGTCACTATTTTCTTCAAAAGCGGAGACAACAAAGGCTCCAAACCTCTTTGAACATCATCATATGTTAATGCAGAATGAAACTATGCTTTAAAACAATATTGTCATATTTTTTGAAATATTCTCAAAATCTATGTGTTAACCCCTACGAAAATATTGAGTTTTTGCTAAATGCTTTATATACTGAAGCCTATAATCTTTACTGTTGTTTTAAAATTAATAACCACATTCTACATTTGTATTAATGTATGCTAAACTCTCTTTCATGGTACATGAGCATCGTTCAAATTTTTAATCAATTAATTTAGTAAAACTTGATATACTCCTAAATCGGTGGACTAACCACTATAAAATCGCTATTCTCTAGAGAAACGGAGACAACAAAGGTTCCAAATCTCTTTGACCATCATCATATATTAGTGCAGGAGGCAACTATGCATTAAAACAATATTGTTATATTTTTTGAATTTTTCTCAAAATCTATGTGTTAACCCCTCTGAAAACATTAAGTTTTGGTAAATGCTTTATATACCAAGCCTATAATCTTTAGTGTTGTTTTAAAATTTCTAACCACATTCTAAATTTGTATTAATTTATGCTAAATTCTCTTTCATGGTACATGAGCATCGTTCAAAATTTTTAATCAATTAATTTAGTACAACTTCATATACTCCCTAAATTAGTGGACTAACCACTATAAAATCGCTATTCTCTAGAGAAACGGAGACAACAAAGGTTCCAAACCTCTTTGGCCATCATCGTATATTAGTGCAGGAGGTAACTATGCATTAAAACAATATTGTTATATTTTTGAATTTTTCTCAAAATCTATGTGTTTACCCCTACGAAAATATTGAGTTTTACGTTAAACGCTCTATAAACTGAAGCTTATACTTTTTATTGTTGTGTTAAATTTTCTAAGGACAGTTTAAATTTATATTAATGTATGTTAAACTCTCGTTCATGACATATGGGATCATTCTAATATTTTAACAATTAATTTAGTAAAACTTCATAATACTCCCTAAATCAGTAAAATAACCATTATAAAATCGCTATTATCTTGGGAAACAGAGACAAAAGACGTTCCAAACCTCTTTGAACATCATCATACCTTAGTGTACGATGAACTATCCTTAAAAAAAATATTGTCATATTTTTTA
Organism: Brassica carinata; assembly: GCA_016771965.1. Classification (NCBI taxonomy): domain Eukaryota; kingdom Viridiplantae; phylum Streptophyta; class Magnoliopsida; order Brassicales; family Brassicaceae; genus Brassica; species Brassica carinata. The sequence continues at coordinate 65,341,141 of CM028697.1, read as the reverse complement.
ATTTTCATCCAAATCTTTGTATCGCTATGAATATATGGAATTTTACGTTAAACGCTCTATATAATGAAGCTTATAATTTTTAGTGTTGTTTTAAAATTTCTGACCACATTCTACATTTGTATTAATATATTTTAAACTCTCTTTCATGGTACATAGACATCTTTCTAATTTATTTATCAATTAATCTAGTAAAAATTCATATAATCCCTTAACTAGTGGACTAACCATTATAAAATCCCTATTTTCTAAAAAAACATAAAAACAAAGATTTCAAGCCTCTTTGACCATCATAATATGTTAGTTTAGGATGCAACAATGCATTAAAACTATATTGTTATATTTTTGATTTTTTCAAAATCTATATATAAACCCATACGAAATATTTAGTTTTCGTTAAGCTTCTATATACTTAAATCTAAACTTTTTAGTGTTGTTTTAAAATTTCTTACTACATTATACATTTGTATTAATGTATGTTTAGCTCTCTTTCATGGTATATTGGAATCGTTATAATTTTTTAATCAATTAATTTAGTAAAACTTGAAATACTCACTAAATTGGTGGAATACCAATATAAAGTCACTATTTTCTTCAAAAACGGAGACAACAAAGGCTCCAAACCTCTTTGAACATCATCATATGTTAATGCAGAATGAAACTATGCTTTAAAAAATATTGTCATATTTTTTGAAATATTCTCAAAATCTATGTGTTAACCCCTACGAAAATATTGAGTTTTACTAAACATTTTATATACTGAAGCCTATAATCTTTACTGTTGTTTTAAAATTAATAACCACATTCTACATTTGTATTAATGTATGCTAAACTCTCTTTCATGCTACATTAGCATCGTTCAAATTTTTTAATCAATTAATTTAGTAAAACTTGATATACTCCCTAAATCAGTGGACTAACCACTATAAAATCGCTATTCTCTAGAGAAACGGAGACAACAAAGGTTCCAAACCTCTTTGGCCATCATCATATATTAGTGCAGGAGGCAACTATGCATTAAAACAATATTGTTATATTTTTTGAATTTTTCTCAAAATCTATGTGTTAACCCCTTACGAAAACATTGAGTTTTTGGTAAATGCTTTATATACCGAAGCCTATAATCTTTAGTGTTGTTTTAAAATTTCTAACCACATTGTAAATTTGTATTAATTTATGCTAAATTCTCTTTCATGGTACATGAGCATCGTTCAAATTTTAATCAATTAATTTAGTACAACTTCATATACTCCTAAATTAGTGGACTAACCACTATAAAATCGCTATTCTCTAGAGAAACGGAGACAACAAAGGTTCCAAACCTCTTTGGCCATCATCATATATTAGTGCAGGAGGTAACTATGCATTAAAACAATATTGTTATATTTTTTGAATTTTTCTCAAAATCTATGTGTTTACCCCTACGAAAATATTGAGTTTTACGTTAAGCGCTCTATATAATGAAGCTTATAATTTTTAATCAATTAATTTAGTAAAACTTCATAATACTCCTAAATCAGTAAAATAACCATTATAAAATCGCTATTCTCTAGAGAAACGGAGACAACAAAGGTTCCAAACCTCTTTGAACATCATCATACCTTAGTGTACGATGAACTATCCTTAAAAAATATTGTCATATTTTTAATTTTCATCAAATCTTTGTATCGCTATGAATATATGGAATTTTCGTTAAGCGCTCTATATAATGAAGCTTATAATTTTTAGTGTTGTTTTAAAATTTCTGACCACATTCTACATTTGTATTAATATATTTTAAACTCTCTTTCATGGTACATAGACATCTTTCTAATTTATTTATCAATTAATCTAGTAAAACTTCAAATACTCACTAAATTGGTGGAATAACCAATATAAAGTCACTATTTTCTTCAAAACGGAGACAACAAAGGTTCCAAACCTCTTTGAACATCATCATATGTTAGTTTAGGATGCAACTATGCATTAAAACTATATTGTTATATTTTTGATTTTTTCAAAATCTATATATAAACCCATCTGAAATATTTAGTTTTACGTTAAGCTTCTATATACTTAAATCTAAACTTTTTAGTGTTGTTTTAAAATTTCTTACTACATTATACATTTGTATTAATGTATGTTTAGCTCTCTTTCATGGTATATTGGAATCGTTATAATTTTTAATCAATTAATTTAGTAAAACTTGAAATACTCACTAAATTGGTGGAATAACCAATATAAAGTCACTATTTTCTTCAAAAGCGGAGACAACAAAGGCTCCAAACCTCTTTGAACATCATCATATGTTAATGCAGAATGAAACTATGCTTTAAAAAATATTGTCATATTTTTTGAAATATTCTCAAAATCTATGTGTTAACCCCTACGAAAATATTGAGTTTTACTAAACATTTTATATACTGAAGCCTATAATCTTTACTGTTGTTTTAAAATTAATAACCACATTCTACATTTGTATTAATGTATGCTAAACTCTCTTTCATGGTACATGAGCATCGTTCAAATTTTTAATCAATTAATTTAGTAAAACTTGATATACTCCTAAATCGGTGGACTAACCACTATAAAATCGCTATTCTCTAGAGAAACGGAGACAACAAAGGTTCCAAATCTCTTTGACCATCATCATATATTAGTGCAGGAGGCAACTATGCATTAAAACAATATTGTTATATTTTTGAATTTTTCTCAAAATCTATGTGTTAACCCTACGAAAACATTGAGTTTTGGTAAATGCTTTATATACGAAGCCTATAATCTTTAGTGTTGTTTTAAAATTTCTAACCACATTGTAAATTTGTATTAATTTATGCTAAATTCTCTTTCATGGTACATGAGCATCGTTCAAATTTTTAATCAATTAATTTAGTACAACTTCATATACTCCCTAAATTAGTGGACTAACCACTATAAAATCGTTATTCTCTAGAGAAACGGAGACAAAAAAGGTTTCAAACCTCTTTGTCCATCATCGTATATTAGTGCAGGAGGTAACTATGCATTAAAACAATATTGTTATATTTTTGAATTTTTCTCAAAATCTATGTATAAACCCATACGAAATATTTAGTTTTCGTTAAGCTCTATAAACTGAAGCTTATACTTTTATTGTTGTGTTAAATTTTCTAAGGACATTTTAAATTGTATTAATGTATGTTAAACTCTCATTCATGACATATGGGATCATTCTAATATTTTAACAATTAATTTTGTAAAACTTCATAATACTCCCTAAATCAGTAAAATAACCATTATAAAATCGCTATTATCTTGGGAAACAGAGACAAAGGAGGTTCCAAACCTCTTTGAACATCATCATATCTTAGTGTACGATGAACTATCCTTAAAACAATATTGTCATATTTTTTAATTTTCATCCAAATCTTTGTATCGCTATGAATATATTGAATTTTACGTTAAACGCTCTATATAATTAAGCTTATAATTTTTAGTGTTGTTTTAAAATTTCTGACCACATTCTACATTTGTATTAATATATTTTAAACTCTCTTTCATGGTACATAGACATCTTTCTAATTTATTTATCAAATAATCTAGTAAAAATTCATATAATCCCTAAACTAGTGGACTAACCATTATAAAATCCCTATTTTCTAAAAAAACATAAAAAAACAAAGATTTCAAGCCTTTTTGACCATCATAATATGTTATTTTAGGATGCAACGATGCATTAAAACTATATTGTTATATTTTTGATTTTTTTCAAAATCTATATAGAAACCCATACGAAATATTTAGTTTTACGTTAAACGCTCTATATACTTAAATCTAAACTTTTTAGTGTTGTTTTAAAATTTCTTACTACATTATACATTTGTATTAATGTATGTTTAGCTCTCTTTCATGGTATATTGGAATTGTTATAATTTTTTAATCAATTAATTTAGTAAAACTTCGAAATACTCACTAAATTGGTGGAATAACCAATATAAAGTCACTATTTTCTTCAAAAATGGAGACAACAAAGGCTCCAAACCTCTTTGAACATCATCATATGTTAATGCAGAATGAAACTATGCTTTAAAACAATATTGTCATATTTTTTTTGAAATATTCTCAAAATCTATGTGTTAACCCCTACGAAAATATTGAGCTTTTGCTAAATATTTTATATACTGAAGCCTATAATCTTTACTGTTGTTTTAAAATTAATAACCACATTCTACATTTGTATTAATGTATGCTAAACTCTCTTTCATGCTACATGAGCATCGTTCAAATTTTTTAATCAATTAATTTAGTAAAACTTGATATACTCCCTAAATCAGTGGACTAACCACTATAAAATCGTTATTCTCTAGAGAAACGGAGACAACAAAGGTTCCAAATCTCTTTGATCGTCATCATATATTAGTGCAGGAGGCAACTATGCATTAAAACAATATTGTTATATTTTTGATTTTTTCAAAATCTATGTGTTAACCCTTACGAAAACATTGAGTTTTTGGTAAATGCTTTATATACCGAAGCCTATAATCTTTAGTGTTGTTTTAAAATTTTTAACCACATTCTAAATTTGTATTAATTTATGCTAAATTCTCTTTCATGGTACATGAGCATCGTTCACAATTTTTAATCAATTAATTTAGTACAACTTCATATACTCCCTAAATTAGTGGACTAACCACTATAAAATCGCTATTCTCTAGAGAAACGGAGACAACAAAGGTTCCAAACCTCTTTGGCCATCATCATATATTAGTGCAGGAGGTAACTATGCATTAAATCAATATTGTTATATTTTTGAATTTTTCTCAAAATCTATGTGTTTACCCCTACAAAAATATTGAGTTTTACGTTAAACGCTCTATAAACTGAAGCTTATACTTTTTATTGTTGTGTTAAATTTTCTAAGGACATTTTAAATTTGTATTAATGTATGTTAAACTCTCGTTCATGACATATGGGATCATTCTAATATTTTAACAATTAATTTAGTAAAACTTCATAATACTCCCTAAATTAGTAAAATAACCATTATCTTGGGAAACAGAGACAAAAGACGTTCCAAACCTCTTTGAACATCATCATATCTTAGTGTACGATGAACTATCCTTAAAAAAAATATTCTCATATTTTTTAATTTTCATCCAAATCTTTGTATCGCTATGAATATATTGAATTTTACGTTAAACACTCTATATAAGCTTATAATTTTTAGTGTTGTTTTATAATTTCTGACCACATTCTGCATTTGTATTAATATATTTTAAACTCTCTTTCATGGTAAATAGACATCTTTCTAATTTTTTATCAATTAATCTAGTAAAAATTCATATAATCCCTAAACTAGTGGACTAACCATTATAAAATCTCTATTTTCTAAAAAAACATTGACAACAAAGATTTCAAGCCTCTTTGACCATCATAATATGTTAGTTTAGGATGCAACGATGCATTAAAACTATATTGTTATATTTTTGATTTTTTCAAAATCTATATATAAACCCATACGAAATATTTAGTTTACGTTAAACGCTCTATATACTGAAATCTAAACTTTTTAGTGTTGTTTTAAAATTTCTTACTACATTATACATTTGTATTAATGTATGTTTAGCTCTCTTTCATGGTATATTGGAATCGTTATAATTTTTTAATCAATTAATTTAGTAAAACTTCGAAATACTCACTAAATTGGTTGAATAACCAATATAAAGTCACTATTTTCTTCAAAAACGGAGACAACAAAGGCTCCAAACCTCTTTGAACATCATCATATGTTAATGCAGAATGAAACTATGCTTTAAAACAATATTTTCATATTTTTTTGAAATATTCTCAAAATCTATGTGTTAACCCCTACGAAAATATTGAGTTTTTGCTAAATGCTTTATATACTGAAGCATATAATCTTTAGTGTTGTTTTAAAATTTATAATCACATTCTACATTTGTATTAATGTATGCTAAACTCTCTTTCATGCTACATGAGCATCGTTCCAATTTTTTAATCAATTAATTTAGTAAAACTTGATATACTCCCTAAATTAGTGGACTAACCACTATAAAATCGCTATTCTCTAGAGAAATGGAGACAAAAAAGGTTCCAAATTTCTTTAACCATCATCATATATTACTGCATGAGGCAACTATGCATTAAAACAATATTGTTATATTTTTTAAATTTTTCTCAAAATCTATGTGTTAACCCCTACGAAAACATTGAGTTTTTGGTAAATTCTTTATATACCGAAGCCTATAATCTTTAGTGTTGTTTTAAAATTTCTAACCACATTCTAAATTTGTATTAATTTATGCTAAATTCTCTTTCATGGTACATGAGCATCATTCAAAATTTTAATCAATTAATTTAGTACAACTTCATATACTCCCTAAATCAGTGGACTAACCACTACAAAATCATTATTCTCTAGAGAAACGGAGAGAACAAAGGTTCCAAACCTCTTTGGCCATCATCATATATTAGTGCGGTAGGTAACTATGCATTAAAACAATATTGTTATATTTTTTGAATTTTTCTCAAACTCTATGTGTTTACCGCTATGAAAATATTGAGTTTTACGTTAAACGCTCTATAAACTGAAGCTTATACTTTTTATTGTTGTATTAAATTTTCTAAGGACATTTTAAATTTTTATTAATGTATGTTAAACTCTCATTCATGACATATGGGATCATTCTAATTTTTTATTAATTAATTTAGTAAAACTTCATAATACTTCCTAAATCAGTAAAATAATCATTATAAAATCGTTATTATCTTGGGAAACAGAGACAAAAGAGGTTCCAAACCTCTTTGACCATCATAATATGTTAGTTTAGGATGCAACTATGCATTAAAACAATATTGTTATATTTTTGAATTTTTCTCAAAATCTATGTGTTTACCGCTATGAAAATATTGAGTTTTGGTAAATGCTTTATATCTGAAGCATATAATCTTTAGTGTTGTTTTAAAATTTCTGACCACATTCTACATTTGTATTAATGTATTTTAAACTCTCTTTCATGGTACGTGGACATCTTTCTAATTTTATTATCAATTAATCTAGTAAAACTTCATATAATCCCTAAACTAGTGGAGTAACCATTATAAAATCGCTATTTTCTAAAAAAACATAGACAACAAAGATTTCAAACCTCTTTGACCATCATAATATGTTAGTTTAGGATGCAACGATGCATTAAAACGATATTGTTATATTTTTGATTTTTTTCAAAATCTATGTATAAACCCATACAAAATATTTAGTTTTACGTTAAACGCTCTATATACTGAAATCTAAACTTTTTAGTGTTGTTTTAAAATTTCTTACTACATTCTACATTTGTATTAATGTATGTTTAGCTCTCTTTCATGGTATATTGGAATCGTTATAATTTTTTAATCAATTAATTTAGTAAAACTTCGAAATACTTACTAAATTGGTGGAATAACCACTATAAAGTCACTATTTTCTTCAAAAACGGAGACAACAAAGGCTCCAAACCTCTTTGAACATCATCATATGTTAGTGCAGAATGCAACGATGCTTTAAAACAATATCGTCATGTTTTTTTGAAATTTTCTCAAAATCTATGTGTTAACCCCCTACGAAAATATTGAGTTTTTGCTAAATGCTTTATATACTGAAGCATATAATCTTTAGTGTTGTTTTAAAATTTATAACCACATTCTATATTTGTATTAATGTATGCTAAACTCTCTTTCATGGTACATGAGCATCGTTCAAATTTTTTAATCAATTAATTTAGTAAAACTTGATATACTCCCTAAATCGATGGACTAACCACTATAAAATCGCTATTCTCTAGAAGCGGAGACAACAAAGGTTTCAAATCTCTTTGACCATCATCATATATTAGTGCAGGAGGCAACTATGCATTAAAACAATATTGTTATATTTTTTGAATTTTTCTCAAAATCTATGTATTAACCCCTACGAAAACATTGAGTTTTTGGTAAATGCTTTATATACCGAAGCCTATAATCTTTAGTGTTGTTTTAAAATTTCTAACCACATTCTAAATTTGTATTAATTTATGCTAAATTCTCCTTCATGGTAAATGAGCATCGTTCAAAATTTTAATCAATTAATTTAGTACAACTTCATATACTCCCTAAATCAGTGGACTAGCCACTACAAAATCGTTATTCTCAAGAGAAACGGAGACAACAAAGGTTCCAAACCTCTTTGGCCATCATCATATATTAGTGCGGTAGGTAACTATGCATTAAAACAATATTGTTATATTTTTTTAATTTTTCTCAAACTCTATGTGTTTACCCCTACGAAAATATTGAGTTTTACGTTAAACGCTCTATAAACTGAAGCTTATACTTTTTATTGTTGTATTAAATTTTCTACGGACATTTTAAATTTTTATTAATGTATGTTAAATTCTCTTTTATGATATATGAGATCATTATAATTTTTTATCAATTAATTTATTAAAACTTCATAATACTCCCTAAATCTGTAAAATAACCATTATAAAATCGCTATTACCTTGGGAAACAGAGACAAAAAGGTTTCAAACCTCTTTGAACATCATCATATGTTAGTGTAGGATGAACTATCCTTAAAAAAAATATTGTCATATCTTTTGAATTTTTATTCAAATCTATGTATCTCTATGAATATATTGAGTTTTATGTTAAACGGTCTATATAATGAAGCTTATAATTTCTAGTGTTGTTTTAAAATTTCTAACCACATTATACAATTGTACTAATGTATTTTAAATTCTATTTCATGGTACATGGACATCTTTCCTTTTTTTATCAATTAATCTAGTAAAACTTCATATAATCCATAAATTAGTGAACTAACCATTATCAAATCGTTTTTTTCTTAAGAAACATAGACAACAAAGATTTCAAGCCTCTTTAACCATCATAATTTGTTAGTTTAGGATGAAACTATGTATTAAAATGATATTTTTATATTCTTTATTTTTTTCAAAATCTATGTATAAACCCATACGAAATATTTAGTTTTACGTTAAACGTTCTATATACTGAAATCTAAACTTTTTAGTGTTGTTTTAAAATTTCTAACTACATTCTACATTTGTATTAATGTAGTTTTAGCTCTCTTTCATGGTATATGGGAATCGTTATAATTTTTTAATCAATTAATTTAGTAAAACTTCATAATACTCCCTAAATTGAAGGAATAGCAACTATAAAGTCACTATTTTCTTCAAAAACGGAGACAACAAAGGCTCCAAACCTATTTGAACATCATCATATGTTAGTGCAGAATGCAACTATTTATTAAAACAATATTGTCATATTTGTTTGAAATTTTCTCAAAATCTATGTGTTAACCCCTACGAAAATATTGTATTTTTGGTAAATGCTTTATATACTGAAGCATATAATCTTTATTGTTGTTTTAAAATTTATAACCACATTCTACATTTGTATTAAAGTATGGTAAACTTTCTTTCAGGGTACATAAGCCTCGTTCAATTTTTTTTATAAATTAATTTAGTAAAACTTCATATACTTCTAAATTAGTGGACTAACCATTACAGAATCGCTATTTTCTAGAGAAATGAAGATAACAAAGGTTCCAAACGTCTTTGATCATCATATATTAGTACATGAGGCAACTATGTATTAAAGCAATATTTTTTTATTTTTTTTAATTTCTTAAAATCTATGTGTTAACCCCTACTAAAACATTGAGTTTTTGGTAAATTCTTTATATATAGATTTGTATTAATGTATTTTTAACTTTCTTTCATGGTACATGGACATCTTTTTAATTTTTTATCAATTAATCTAGTAAAACTTCATATAATCCCTAAATTGGTGGACTAACAATTATAAAATTGCTATTTTCTAAAGAAACATAGACAACAAAGATTTCAAGCCTCTTTGACCATCATAATATGTTAGTTTAGGATGCAACTATGTATTAAAACGATATTGTTATATTTTTGATTTTTTTTCAAAATCTATGTATAAACCATCTGAAATATTTAGTTTTCGTTAAGCGCTCTATATACTGAAATCTAAACTTTCTAGTGTTGTTTTAAATTTTTAACTACATTCTACATTTGTATTAATGTATGTTTAGCTCTCTTTCATGATATATGGAAATCGTTATAACTTTTAATCAATTAATTTAGTAAAACTTCATAATACTCCTAAATTGGTCGAATAACCACTATAAAGTCACTATTTTCTTTAAAACGAAGACAACAAAGGTTCCAAACCTCTTTGAACATCATCATATGTTAGTGCAAAATGCAACTATGCATTAAAACAATATTGTCATATTTTTTTGAAATTTTCTCAAAATCTATGTGTTAACTCCTACGAAAATATTGAGTTTTTGGTAAATGCTTCATATACGAAAATATTGAGTTATAACCACATTCTACATTTTTATTAATGTATGTTAAACTTTCTTTCAGGGTACATGAGCATCGTTCAATTTTTTTTTATAAATTAATTTAGTAAAACTTCATATACTCCCTAAATTAGTGGACTAACCATTACAAAATCACTATTCTCTAGAGAAATGGAGATAACAAAGGTTCCAAACCTCTTTGATCATCATCATATATTAGTACATGGGAAAACTATGCATTAAAGCAATATTGTTATATTGAGTTTTGGTAAATGCTTTATATCTTGAAGCCTATAATCTTTAGTGTTGTTTTAAAATTTCTAACCACATTCTAATTTTTTTTTTAATTTATGCTAAACTCTTTTTCATGGTACATGAGCATCGTATAAATTTTTTAATCAATTAATTTAGTAAAATTTCATATACTCCCTAAATCAATAGACTAACCACTATAAAATTACTATTCTCTAGAGAGACGGAGACAACAAAGGTTCCAAACCTCTTTGACCATCATCATATATTAGTGCAGGAGGCAGCTATGCATTAAAACAATATTGTTATGTTTTTGATTTTTTTTTTCAAAATCTATGTGTGTCCCTACGAAAACATTGAGTTTTTGATAAATGCATTATATACCAAAGCCTATAATCTTTAGGGTTGTTTTAAAATTTATAGCCACATCCAAAATTTGAATTAATTTATGCTAAACTCTCTTTCATAACTTTCTTTCATGGTACATGAGTATCGTTCAATTTTTTTAGTCAATTAATTTAGTAAAACTTCATATACTCCCTAAATCAGTGGACTAACCACTATAAAATTGCTACTCTCTAGAAAAAAGAGACCACAAAGGTTTCAAACCTCTTTGACCTTCATCATATATTAGTGCAGGAGGCAAATATGCATTAAAATAATATCGATACTAGATTTTTTGAATTTTTCTCAAAATCTACATGTTTACCCCTACGAAAATATTGAGTTTTACGTTAAACGCTTTATATACTGAAGCTTATACTTTTTATTGTTGTGTTAAATTTTCTAATGACATTTTAAATTTGTATTAATGTATTTTAAACTCTCTTTCATGATATATGGGATCATTTAAATTTAATAATCATTTAATTTAGTAAAACTTCGTAATACTCCTAAATCAGTAGAATAACCACTATAAAATCCATATTATCTTGGGAAACAAAGACAAAAAAGGTTCCAAACCTCTTTGAACATCATCATATGTTAGTGTAGTATAAACTATCCAGTAAAAAAATATTGTCATATTTTTTGAATTTTTATCCAAATCTAGTATCGCTATGAATATATTGAGTTTTACGTTAAACACTCATATAATGAAGCTTATACTTTTATTGTTGTTTTAAAATTTCTAAGCACATTATACATTTGTATTAATGTATTTTAAACTCTCTTTCATGGTACATGGGCATCTTCCTATTTTTTATCAATTAATCTAGTAAAACTTCACATAATCCTAAATTAGTGGATTAACCATTATAAAACCGCTATTTTCTAAAGAAACATAGACAACAAAGATTTCAAGCTTCTTTGACCATCATAATATGTTATTTTAGGATGAAACTATGCATTAAACAATATTGTTATATTTTTGATTTTTTGAAAAATCTATGTATAAACCTTACGAAATATTGAGTTTTACGTTAAACACTCTATATACTGAAATCTAAACTTTTTAGTGTTGTTTTAAAATTTCTAATCACATTCTAATTTGTATTAATGTATGTTTAGCCCTCATTCGTGGTATATGAAAATCGTTATAATTTTTAATCAATTAATTTAGTAAAATTTCATAATACTCCTAAATTGGTGGAATAACCACTATAAAGTCACTATTTTCTTCAAAAACGGAGACAACAAAGGCTTCAAACCTCTTTGAACATCATCATATGTTAGTCCAAGATGTAACTATGCATTAAAACAATATTTTCATATTTTTTTGAAATTTTCTCAAAATCTTTGTGTTAGCCCTTACGAAAATATTGAGTTTTGGGAAATGATTTATATACTGAAGCCTATAATCTTTAGTGTTGTTTTACAAATTCTAACCACATTTTACATTTGTATTAATGTATGCTAAACTCACTTTCATGGTACATGAGCATCGTTCAATTTTTTTATAAATTAATTTAGTAAAATTTCTTAATATTCCCTAAATTGGTGAAATAACCACCATAAAATCACTATTTTCTTGAAAAACGGAGACAACAAAGGATCCGAACCTCTTTGAACATCATCATATGTTAATACAGAATGCAACTATACATTAAAACAATATTGTCATATTTTTTTGAAATTTTCTCAAAATCTATGTGTTTTTGAAATTTTCTCAAAATATGTGTTAACCCGTACGAAAATATTAAGTTTTCGGTATATGCTTTATATACTGCAGCCTATAATCTTTAGTGTGGTTTTAAAATTTCTAATCACATTCTATATTTGTATTAATGTATGCTAAACTCTCTTTTATGGTACATGAGCATCATTCAACTTTTTTATAAATTAATTTGGTAAAATTTCATATACTTCCTAATTTAATGGACTAACCATTTTAAAATTGCAATTCTCTAGAGAAACGGAGACAACAAAGGTTCCAAACCTCTTTGATAATCATCATATATTAGTACATGACGCAACTATGCGTTAAAGCAATATTTTTATATTTTTTGAAATTTTCTCAAAATCTATGTGTTTAACAACCTCTACTAAAATATTAAGTTTTTGGTAAATACTTTATATACTGAATCCTATAATATTTAGTGTTGTTTTAAAATTTCTAACCACTTTATAAATTTGTATTAATTTATGCTAAATTCTATTTAAGGGTACATGAACATCGTTCAAAAATTTTAATCAATTAATTTAGTAAAACTTCATATACTCCCTAAATCAGTGGACTAACCACTATGAAATTGATATTCTCTAGGGAAACGGGGACAACAAAGGTTCCAAACATCTTTGAACATCATCATATGTTAGTGCATGATGCAACTATGCATTAAAACAATATTGTCATATTTTTAAATAATTTTCTCAAAATCTATGTGTTAACCTATACGAAAATATTGAGTTTTTGTTAAATGTTTTATATACTGAAGCCTATAATCTTTAGTGTTGTTTTAAAATTTCTAACCACATTCTACATTTGTATTAATGTATGCCTACTGTGAGCATCGTTCAATTTTGTTTATAAATTAATTTAGTAAAACTCCATATACTCCCAAAATTACTAAACTAACCATTACAAAATCGTTATTCTCTAGAGAAATGGAGATAAAAAAGGTTCCAAACCTCTTTGATCATCATCATTTATGAGTACATGAGGCAACTATGCATTAAAGAAATATTGTTATATTTTTTGAATTTTTCCCAAAATATATGTGTTAACCCCTACGAAAACATTGTGTTTTTGGTAAATGTTTTATATACTAAAGCCTATAATCTTTAGTGATGTTTTAAAATTTCTAACCACATTCTAAATTTGTATTAATTTATGATAAAATCTCTTTCATGGTACATGAGCATCGTTCAAACTTTTTAGTCAATTAATTTAGTAAAACTTCATATAATCTCTAAATCAGTAGACTAACCACTATAAAATCATTATCTCTAGAGAAATGGAGACAATAAAGATTTCAAACCTCTTTGATCATCATCATATTAAAGTGCATGAATCAACTATGCATTAAAACAATATTGTTATATTAATTGGTTTTCTCAAAATATGTGTTAACCCTACGAAAACATTGTGTTTTTGGTAAATGTTTTATATACTAAAGCCTATAATCTTTAGTGATGTTTTAAAATTTCTAACCACATTCTAAATTTGTATTAATTTATGATAAAATCTCTTTCATGGTACATGAGCATCGTTCAAACTTTTTAGTCAATTAATTTAGTAAAACTTCATATAATCTCTAAATCAGTAGACTAACCACTATAAAATCATTATCTCTAGAGAAATGGAGACAATAAAGATTTCAAACCTCTTTGATCATCATCATATTAAAGTGCATGAATCAACTATGCATTAAAACAATATTGTTATATTAATTGGTTTTTTTCTCAAAATATATGTGTTAACCCTTACGAAAATATTGAGTTTCACGTTAAATGCTCTATATACTGAAGATTATACTTTTTATTGTTGTGTTAAATTTTCTAATGACATTTTAAATTTGTATTAATGTATTTTAAACTCTCTTTCATGGTATATTTTTTTAATTGATAAAAAAATTAGAAAGATGGACTAACCATTATAAAATCGTTGTTCTCTAGAGAAATGAGGACAACAAAGGTTCCAAACCTCTTTGACCATCGTCATATATTAGTACATGGGGCAACTATGCATTAAAGCAATATTTTTATATTATTTAAATTTTTCTCAAAATCTATGTGTTAACCCCTACAAAAATATAGAGTTTTATGTTAAACGATCTACATACTGACGCTTATACTTTTTATTGTTGTTTTAAAATTTCTAACCACATTCTACATTTACATTAATGTATGCTAAACTCTCTTTCATGGTATATGAGCATCGTTCAATTTTTTTTATAAATTAATTTAGTAAAATTTCATATACTCCCTAAATTATTGGACTAAACATTATCAAATCGCTATTCTCTAGAAAAATGGAGACAACAAAGGTTCCAAACTTCTTTGATCATCATCATATATTAGTACATGAGGCAACTATGCTTTAAAGAAATATTTTTATATTTTTTGAATTTTTCTCAAAATCTATGTGTTTTTGGTAAATGCTTTATATATTGAAGCCTATAATCTTTAGTGTTTTTTAAAAAAAATTCTAACCACATTCTAAATTTGTATTAATTTATGATAAAATCTCTTTCATGGTACATGATCATCGTTCAAGTTTTTTAATCAATTAATTTAGTAAGATTTCATATACTCCCTAAATCAGTGGACTAACCACTATAAAATCGTTATTCTCTAGAGAAACGGAGACAACAAAGGTTTCAAACCTATTTAACCATCATCATATATTAGTGCATGAGGAAACTATTCATTAAAACAATATTGTTATATTTTTTGAATTTTTCTCAAAATTTATGTGTTTATCCCTACGAAAACATTGAGTTTTTGGTAAATGCTTTATATACTCAAGCGTATAATCTTTAGTGTTTCTTAAAATTTCTAACCGCATTCTAAATTTGTATTAATTTATGCTAAATTCTCTTTCATGGTACATGAGCATCGTTCAAAAAATTTTAATCAATTAATTTAGTAAAGCTTCATATACTTCATACGAAAATATTGAGCTTTATGTTAAACGCTCTATATACTGAAGCTCATACTTTTTATTTTTGTGCTGAATTTTATAATGACATTTTAAATTTGTATTAATGTATGTGAAACTCTCTTTCATGGTATATGTGATCATTCTAATTTTTTATCAATTAATTTAGTAAAACTTCATAATACTCCCTAAATTAATGGAATAATTAATATAAAATCGCTATTCTCTTGGGAAACAGAGACAACAAAGGTTCCAAACCTCTTTGAATATCATCATATGTTAGTGTAGGATGAATTATCCATTAAAAATATTGTCATATTTTTTGAATTTTTCTCAAAATTTATGTGTTTATCCCTCTGAAAACATTGAGTTTTTGGTAAATGCTTTATATATTGAAGCTTATACTTTTAGTGTTGTATTAAAATTTCTAACCACATTCTAGATTTGTATTAATGTATTTTAAACTCTCTTTCATGGTACATGGGCATCTTTCTAATTTTTTATCAATTAATCTAGTAAAACTTCATATTGATCCCTAAATTAGTAGACTAACCATTATAAAGAGTGCATCCAATCAACACTGACAAGATTCTGGTGGGATTCAGAACCTGGAAAAAGAAAACGCATGGATATCGTGGGAAAAGATGGCTTGACCAAAGAAAAATGGCGGCCTGAGTTTCAAAAATATATCTACCTTCAATGATGCCTTACTGGCCAAGATTGGATGGAGGATTATAAAGAATCCCACATGTCTACTAGCTCGCTGTCTCCTTGGAAAGTACTGCCAAGCTGAATCTTTCCTTAAATGCCAACCCACATCATCATCCTTGCATGGCTGGAGAAGTGTCTTGATTGGTAGAGACCTCCTGGTGAAGCAACTAGGCTGGATGGTCGGAACAGGAGAGGAGATTAATGTCTGGGACGACCCATGGCTCTCACACTGTGAACAGTTCAGACCAATGGGCCCGGCCCCAGAGGCTCTTCAATCGCTAAAGGTCTCGGGCCTACTCCTGCCAGAGACAAAGGAATGGGACTTAGCAAAAATCGAGCTTACTCTACCTTTCCATAAGGACCAAATCCTAAGGATTCGACCTAGCAGGGTGAAAGCAGTAGATGAACTCATATGGCTGAAAAATACTACGGGAGAGTATTCAACTAGATCAGGTTACCTGATTCAATCGGAAGCTCACACCGCTGAAGCTCCCACAAATCAAGTTGCTGCTCCTGACTGGCTAGCGAATGTCTTTTTTTTTTTTTTTGTGCAACCTCTGGCTAACGAATGTCTGGAATGTAAAAAACTTCATATAATTTATGCTAAATTCTCCTTCATGGTAAATGAGCATCGTTCAAAATTTTAATCAATTAATTTAGTACAACTTCATATACTCCCTAAATCAGTGGACTAGCCACTACAAAATCGTTATTCTCAAGAGAAACGGAGACAACAAAGGTTCCAAACCTCTTTGGCCATCATCATATATTAGTGCGGTAGGTAACTATGCATTAAAACAATATTGTTATATTTTTTTAATTTTTCTCAAACTCTATGTGTTTACCCCTACGAAAATATTGAGTTTTACGTTAAACGCTCTATAAACTGAAGCTTATACTTTTTATTGTTGTATTAAATTTTCTACGGACATTTTAAATTTTTATTAATGTATGTTAAATTCTCTTTTATGATATATGAGATCATTATAATTTTTTATCAATTAATTTATTAAAACTTCATAATACTCCCTAAATCTGTAAAATAACCATTATAAAATCGCTATTACCTTGGGAAACAGAGACAAAAAGGTTTCAAACCTCTTTGAACATCATCATATGTTAGTGTAGGATGAACTATCCTTAAAAAAAATATTGTCATATCTTTTGAATTTTTATTCAAATCTATGTATCTCTATGAATATATTGAGTTTTATGTTAAACGGTCTATATAATGAAGCTTATAATTTCTAGTGTTGTTTTAAAATTTCTAACCACATTATACAATTGTACTAATGTATTTTAAATTCTATTTCATGGTACATGGACATCTTTCCTTTTTTTATCAATTAATCTAGTAAAACTTCATATAATCCATAAATTAGTGAACTAACCATTATCAAATCGTTTTTCTTAAGAAACATAGACAACAAAGATTTCAAGCCTCTTTAACCATCATAATTTGTTAGTTTAGGATGAAACTATGTATTAAAATGATATTTTTATATTCTTTATTTTTTTCAAAATCTATGTATAAACCCATACGAAATATTTAGTTTTACGTTAAACGTTCTATATACTGAAATCTAAACTTTTTAGTGTTGTTTTAAAATTTCTAACTACATTCTACATTTGTATTAATGTAGTTTTAGCTCTCTTTCATGGTATATGGGAATCGTTATAATTTTTTAATCAATTAATTTAGTAAAACTTCATAATACTCCCTAAATTGAAGGAATAGCAACTATAAAGTCACTATTTTCTTCAAAAACGGAGACAACAAAGGCTCCAAACCTATTTGAACATCATCATATGTTAGTGCAGAATGCAACTATTTATTAAAACAATATTGTCATATTTGTTTGAAATTTTCTCAAAATCTATGTGTTAACCCCTACGAAAATATTGTATTTTTGGTAAATGCTTTATATACTGAAGCATATAATCTTTATTGTTGTTTTAAAATTTATAACCACATTCTACATTTGTATTAAAGTATGGTAAACTTTCTTTCAGGGTACATAAGCCTCGTTCAATTTTTTTTATAAATTAATTTAGTAAAACTTCATATACTTCTAAATTAGTGGACTAACCATTCTGAGAATCGCTATTTTCTAGAGAAATGAAGATAACAAAGGTTCCAAACGTCTTTGATCATCATATATTAGTACATGAGGCAACTATGTATTAAAGCAATATTTTTTTATTTTTTTTAATTTCTTAAAATCTATGTGTTAACCCCTACTAAAACATTGAGTTTTTGGTAAATTCTTTATATATAGATTTGTATTAATGTATTTTTAACTTTCTTTCATGGTACATGGACATCTTTTTAATTTTTTATCAATTAATCTAGTAAAACTTCATATAATCCCTAAATTGGTGGACTAACAATTATAAAATTGCTATTTTCTAAAGAAACATAGACAACAAAGATTTCAAGCCTCTTTGACCATCATAATATGTTAGTTTAGGATGCAACTATGTATTAAAACGATATTGTTATATTTTTGATTTTTTTTCAAAATCTATGTATAAACCCATACGAAATATTTAGTTTTACGTTAAACGCTCTATATACTGAAATCTAAACTTTCTAGTGTTGTTTTTAAATTTTTAACTACATTCTACATTTGTATTAATGTATGTTTAGCTCTCTTTCATGATATATGGAAATCGTTATAACTTTTAATCAATTAATTTAGTAAAACTTCATAATACTCCCTAAATTGGTCGAATAACCACTATAAAGTCACTATTTTCTTTAAAACGAAGACAACAAAGGTTCCAAACCTCTTTGAACATCATCATATGTTAGTGCAAAATGCAACTATGCATTAAAACAATATTGTCATATTTTTTTGAAATTTTCTCAAAATCTATGTGTTAACTCCTACGAAAATATTGAGTTTTTGGTAAATGCTTCATATACGAAAATATTGAGTTATAACCACATTCTACATTTTTATTAATGTATGTTAAACTTTCTTTCAGGGTACATGAGCATCGTTCAATTTTTTTTTATAAATTAATTTAGTAAAACTTCATATACTCCCTAAATTAGTGGACTAACCATTACAAAATCACTATTCTCTAGAGAAATGGAGATAACAAAGGTTCCAAACCTCTTTGATCATCATCATATATTAGTACATGGGAAAACTATGCATTAAAGCAATATTGTTATATTGAGTTTTTGGTAAATGCTTTATATACTGAAGCCTATAATCTTTAGTGTTGTTTTAAAATTTCTAACCACATTCTAATTTTTTTTTTAATTTATGCTAAACTCTTTTTCATGGTACATGAGCATCGTATAAATTTTTTAATCAATTAATTTAGTAAAATTTCATATACTCCCTAAATCAATAGACTAACCACTATAAAATTACTATTCTCTAGAGAGACGGAGACAACAAAGGTTCCAAACCTCTTTGACCATCATCATATATTAGTGCAGGAGGCAGCTATGCATTAAAACAATATTGTTATGTTTTTGATTTTTTTTTTCAAAATCTATGTGTGTCCCTACGAAAACATTGAGTTTTTGATAAATGCATTATATACCAAAGCCTATAATCTTTAGGGTTGTTTTAAAATTTATAGCCACATCCAAAATTTGAATTAATTTATGCTAAACTCTCTTTCATAACTTTCTTTCATGGTACATGAGTATCGTTCAATTTTTTAGTCAATTAATTTAGTAAAACTTCATATACTCCCTAAATTAGTGGACTAACCACTATAAAATTGCTACTCTCTAGAAAAAGAGACCACAAAGGTTTCAAACCTCTTTGACCTTCATCATATATTAGTGCAGGAGGCAAATATGCATTAAAATAATATCGATACTAGATTTTTGAATTTTTCTCAAAATCTACATGTTTACCCTCTGAAAATATTGAGTTTTACGTTAAACGCTTTATATACTGAAGCTTATACTTTTTATTGTTGTGTTAAATTTTCTAATGACATTTTAAATTTGTATTAATGTATTTTAAACTCTCTTTCATGATATATGGGATCATTTAAATTTAATAATCATTTAATTTAGTAAAACTGTAATACTCCTAAATCAGTAGAATAACCACTATAAAATCCATATTATCTTGGGAAACAAAGACAAAAAAGGTTCCAAACCTCTTTGAACATCATCATATGTTAGTGTAGTATAAACTATCCAGTAAAAAAATATTGTCATATTTTTTGAATTTTTATCCAAATCTAGTATCGCTATGAATATATTGAGTTTTACGTTAAACACTCATATAATGAAGCTTATACTTTTATTGTTGTTTTAAAATTTCTAAGCACATTATACATTTGTATTAATGTATTTTAAACTCTCTTTCATGGTACATGGGCATCTTCCTATTTTTTATCAATTAATCTAGTAAAACTTCACATAATCCTAAATTAGTGGATTAACCATTATAAAACCGCTATTTTCTAAAGAAACATAGACAACAAAGATTTCAAGCTTCTTTGACCATCATAATATGTTATTTTAGGATGAAACTATGCATTAAACAATATTGTTATATTTTTGATTTTTTGAAAAATCTATGTATAAACCTTACGAAATATTGAGTTTTACGTTAAACACTCTATATACTGAAATCTAAACTTTTTAGTGTTGTTTTAAAATTTCTAATCACATTCTAATTTGTATTAATGTATGTTTAGCCCTCATTCGTGGTATATGAAAATCGTTATAATTTTTAATCAATTAATTTAGTAAAATTTCATAATACTCCCTAAATTGGTGGAATAACCACTATAAAGTCACTATTTTCTTCAAAAACGGAGACAACAAAGGCTTCAAACCTCTTTGAACATCATCATATGTTAGTCCAAGATGTAACTATGCATTAAAACAATATTTTCATATTTTTTTGAAATTTTCTCAAAATCTTTGTGTTAGCCCTTACGAAAATATTGAGTTTTGGGAAATGATTTATATACTGAAGCCTATAATCTTTAGTGTTGTTTTACAAATTCTAACCACATTTTACATTTGTATTAATGTATGCTAAACTCACTTTCATGGTACATGAGCATCGTTCAATTTTTTTATAAATTAATTTAGTAAAATTTCTTAATATTCCCTAAATTGGTGAAATAACCACCATAAAATCACTATTTTCTTGAAAAACGGAGACAACAAAGGATCCGAACCTCTTTGAACATCATCATATGTTAATACAGAATGCAACTATACATTAAAACAATATTGTCATATTTTTTGAAATTTTCTCAAAATCTATGTGTTTTGAAATTTTCTCAAAATCTATGTGTTTAACAACCTCTACTAAAATATTAAGTTTTTGGTATATGCTTTATATACTGCAGCCTATAATCTTTAGTGTGGTTTTAAAATTTCTAATCACATTCTAATTTGTATTAATGTATGCTAAACTCTCTTTTATGGTACATGAGCATCATTCAACTTTTTATAAATTAATTTGGTAAAATTTCATATACTTCCTAATTTAATGGACTAACCATTTTAAAATTGCAATTCTCTAGAGAAGCGGAGACAACAAAGGTTCCAAACCTCTTTGATAATCATCATATATTAGTACATGGCCTTAACTATCGTTAAAGCAATATTTTTATATTTTTGAAATTTTCTCAAAATCTATGTGTTTAACAACCTCTACTAAAATATTAAGTTTTTGGTAAATACTTTATATACTGAATCCTATAATATTTAGTGTTGTTTTAAAATTTCTAACCACTTTATAAATTTGTATTAATTTATGCTAAATTCTATTTAAGGGTACATGAACATCGTTCAAAAATTTTAATCAATTAATTTAGTAAAACTTCATATACTCCTAAATCAGTGGACTAACCACTATGAAATTGATATTCTCTAGGGAAGCGGGGACAACAAAGGTTCCAAACATCTTTGAACATCATCATATGTTAGTGCATGATGCAACTATGCATTAAAACAATATTGTCATATTTTTAAATAATTTTCTCAAAATCTATGTGTTTAACAACCTCTACTAAAATATTAAGTTTTTGGTATATGCTTTATATACTGCAGCCTATAATCTTTAGTGTGGTTTTAAAATTTCTAATCACATTCTATATTTGTATTAATGTATGCTAAACTCTCTTTTATGGTACATGAGCATCATTCAACTTTTTTATAAATTAATTTGGTAAAATTTCATATACTTCCTAATTTAATGGACTAACCATTTTAAAATTGCAATTCTCTAGAGAAACGGAGACAACAAAGGTTCCAAACCTCTTTGATAATCATCATATATTAGTACATGACGCAACTATGCGTTAAAGCAATATTTTTATATTTTTTGAAATTTTCTCAAAATCTATGTGTTTAACAACCTCTACTAAAATATTAAGTTTTTGGTAAATACTTTATATACTGAATCCTATAATATTTAGTGTTGTTTTAAAATTTCTAACCACTTTATAAATTTGTATTAATTTATGCTAAATTCTATTTAAGGGTACATGAACATCGTTCAAAAATTTTAATCAATTAATTTAGTAAAACTTCATATACTCCTAAATCAGTGGACTAACCACTATGAAATTGATATTCTCTAGGGAAACGGGGACAACAAAGGTTCCAAACATCTTTGAACATCATCATATGTTAGTGCATGATGCAACTATGCATTAAAACAATATTGTCATATTTTTAAATAATTTTCTCAAAATCTATGTGTTTAACAACCTCTACTAAAATATTAAGTTTTTGGTATATGCTTTATATACTGCAGCCTATAATCTTTAGTGTGGTTTTAAAATTTCTAATCACATTCTATATTTGTATTAATGTATGCTAAACTCTCTTTTATGGTACATGAGCATCATTCAACTTTTTTATAAATTAATTTGGTAAAATTTCATATACTTCCTAATTTAATGGACTAACCATTTTAAAATTGCAATTCTCTAGAGAAGCGGAGACAACAAAGGTTCCAAACCTCTTTGATAATCATCATATATTAGTACATGGCCTTAACTATCGTTAAAGCAATATTTTTATATTTTTTGAAATTTTCTCAAAATCTATGTGTTTAACAACCTCTACTAAAATATTAAGTTTTTGGTAAATACTTTATATACTGAATCCTATAATATTTAGTGTTGTTTTAAAATTTCTAACCACTTTATAAATTTGTATTAATTTATGCTAAATTCTATTTAAGGGTACATGAACATCGTTCAAAAATTTTAATCAATTAATTTAGTAAAACTTCATATACTCCCTAAATCAGTGGACTAACCACTATGAAATTGATATTCTCTAGGGAAACGGGGACAACAAAGGTTCCAAACATCTTTGAACATCATCATATGTTAGTGCATGATGCAACTATGCATTAAAACAATATTGTCATATTTTTAAATAATTTTCTCAAAATCTATGTGTTAACCTATACGAAAATATTGAGTTTTTGTTAAATGTTTTATATACTGAAGCCTATAATCTTTAGTGTTGTTTTAAAATTTCTAACCACATTCTACATTTGTATTAATGTATGCCTACTGTGAGCATCGTTCAATTTTGTTTATAAATTAATTTAGTAAAACTCCATATACTCCCAAAATTACTAAACTAACCATTACAAAATCGTTATTCTCTAGAGAAATGGAGATAAAAAAGGTTCCAAACCTCTTTGATCATCATCATTTATGAGTACATGAGGCAACTATGCATTAAAGAAATATTGTTATATTTTTTGAATTTTTCCCAAAATATATGTGTTAACCCCTACGAAAACATTGTGTTTTTGGTAAATGTTTTATATACTAAAGCCTATAATCTTTAGTGATGTTTTAAAATTTCTAACCACATTCTAAATTTGTATTAATTTATGATAAAATCTCTTTCATGGTACATGAGCATCGTTCAAACTTTTTAGTCAATTAATTTAGTAAAACTTCATATACTCCCTAAATCAGTGGACTAACCACTATAAAATCATTATCTCTAGAGAAATGGAGACAATAAAGATTTCAAACCTCTTTGATCATCATCATATTAAAGTGCATGAATCAACTATGCATTAAAACAATATTGTTATATTAATTGGTTTTTTTCTCAAAATATATGTGTTAACCCTTACGAAAATATTGAGTTTCACGTTAAATGCTCTATATACTGAAGATTATACTTTTTATTGTTGTGTTAAATTTTCTAATGACATTTTAAATTTGTATTAATGTATTTTAAACTCTCTTTCATGGTATATTTTTTTAATTGATAAAAAAATTAGAAAGATGGACTAACCATTATAAAATCGTTGTTCTCTAGAGAAATGAGGACAACAAAGGTTCCAAACCTCTTTGACCATCGTCATATATTAGTACATGGGGCAACTATGCATTAAAGCAATATTTTTATATTATTTAAATTTTTCTCAAAATCTATGTGTTAACCCCTACAAAAATATAGAGTTTTATGTTAAACGATCTACATCTTGGCAGCTTATACTTTTTATTGTTGTTTTAAAATTTCTAACCACATTCTACATTTACATTAATGTATGCTAAACTCTCTTTCATGGTATATGAGCATCGTTCAATTTTTTTTATAAATTAATTTAGTAAAATTTCATATACTCCCTAAATTATTGGACTAAACATTATCAAATCGCTATTCTCTAGAAAAATGGAGACAACAAAGGTTCCAAACTTCTTTGATCATCATCATATATTAGTACATGAGGCAACTATGCTTTAAAGAAATATTTTTATATTTTTTGAATTTTTCTCAAAATCTATGTGTTTTTGGTAAATGCTTTATATATTGAAGCCTATAATCTTTAGTGTTTTTTAAAAAAAATTCTAACCACATTCTAAATTTGTATTAATTTATGATAAAATCTCTTTCATGGTACATGAGCATCGTTCAAGTTTTTTAATCAATTAATTTAGTAAAACTTCATATAATCTCTAAATCAGTAGACTAACCATTATAAAATCGTTGTTCTCAGAGAAATGAGGACAACAAAGGTTTCAAACCTATTTAACCATCATCATATATTAGTGCATGAGGAAACTATTCATTAAAACAATATTGTTATATTTTTTGAATTTTTCTCAAAATTTATGTGTTTATCCCTACGAAAACATTGAGTTTTTGGTAAATGCTTTATATACTCAAGCGTATAATCTTTAGTGTTTCTTAAAATTTCTAACCGCATTCTAAATTTGTATTAATTTATGCTAAATTCTCTTTCATGGTACATGAGCATCGTTCAAAAAATTTTAATCAATTAATTTAGTAAAGCTTCATATACTTCATACGAAAATATTGAGCTTTATGTTAAACGCTCTATATACTGAAGCTCATACTTTTTATTTTTGTGCTGAATTTTATAATGACATTTTAAATTTGTATTAATGTATGTGAAACTCTCTTTCATGGTATATGTGATCATTCTAATTTTTTATCAATTAATTTAGTAAAACTTCATAATACTCCCTAAATTAATGGAATAATTAATATAAAATCGCTATTCTCTTGGGAAACAGAGACAACAAAGGTTCCAAACCTCTTTGAATATCATCATATGTTAGTGTAGGATGAATTATCCATTAAAAAATATTGTCATATTTTTTGAATTTTTATCCAAATCTAGGTATCGCTATGAATATATTGAGTTTTACGTTAGACGCTCTATATATTGAAGCTTATACTTTTTAGTGTTGTATTAAAATTTCTAACCACATTCTAGATTTGTATTAATGTATTTTAAACTCTCTTTCATGGTACATGGGCATCTTTCTAATTTTTTATCAATTAATCTAGTAAAACTTCATATTGATCCCTAAATTAGTAGACTAACCATTATAAAGAGTGCATCCAATCAACACTGACAAGATTCTGGTGGGATTCAGAACCTGGAAAAAGAAAACGCATGGATATCGTGGGAAAAGATGGCTTGACCAAAGAAAAATGGCGGCCTGAGTTTCAAAAATATATCTACCTTCAATGATGCCTTACTGGCCAAGATTGGATGGAGGATTATAAAGAATCCCACATGTCTACTAGCTCGCTGTCTCCTTGGAAAGTACTGCCAAGCTGAATCTTTCCTTAAATGCCAACCCACATCATCATCCTTGCATGGCTGGAGAAGTGTCTTGATTGGTAGAGACCTCCTGGTGAAGCAACTAGGCTGGATGGTCGGAACAGGAGAGGAGATTAATGTCTGGGACGACCCATGGCTCTCACACTGTGAACAGTTCAGACCAATGGGCCCGGCCCCAGAGGCTCTTCAATCGCTAAAGGTCTCGGGCCTACTCCTGCCAGAGACAAAGGAATGGGACTTAGCAAAAATCGAGCTTACTCTACCTTTCCATAAGGACCAAATCCTAAGGATTCGACCTAGCAGGGTGAAAGCAGTAGATGAACTCATATGGCTGAAAAATACTACGGGAGAGTATTCAACTAGATCAGGTTACCTGATTCAATCGGAAGCTCACACCGCTGAAGCTCCCACAAATCAAGTTGCTGCTCCTGACTGGCTAGCGAATGTCTTTTTTTTTTTTTTTGTGCAACCTCTGGCTAACGAATGTCTGGAATGTAAAAAACTTCATATAATAAACACTACACTCTATACATCATACATGCTTTCCTCTCCAAGGCACGTTTCTCAAGAGTAACCGTTAACCAAGGAACCTTCCCTGCACAGCTGCTTTAACCGCTGAGTTTTAAGCTGATTATTTCAAATTTTCCCTCTTTGGGATTATCCTTCAGTTACAAGCGAGTCTCTGCCTCTTACACGCCGGGTTCTTTCCCCGACCCGTGGTCGGAGGGACCGATGCTCCCTTCATCCTTACCGGCGACGACCCTTATGCATAGCTCATGAAACTGTTTCAACTACCATGCAGTCCAAGATCTATCTCTCTACTTGAAGAATCAGATCCTAGAAAGAGCATTTTCAAACAGCTCCCAACCCTCTTTTGTCTGGACAGGAAGAATCATCTTCTCTTACTCCACACCTGTCTATAACCATTACTCTTCTGATCCGTGTGAGAAGTTATGCATCGAAGACTCTCCTATGCAGAGAAAGGGAAAGGTCCAGTGGAGCCACCTCTTCCCCCACGAACAGCTAGAGTCAGAATCCCCTCTTTCGACACATCAGAACTTATCAGAAAGCATGCTCTTACGCTGGTGGGTAGACTAACAAACCCTAAAGTCAGCAAGTCTGGTCCCTCATACCTTCCTCTCTGACCACTGGAAGTGCGAATCTCGACCTATAGGTGCAGACTTGGGCCAAGGCTGCTTCCAATTCCAGTTTGCGTCAGAAAGAGATCTCTTGAAAGTTCTGGAAAACCAACCATATCACATTGGATGATTATCATTCAAAGATGGGAGCCCTCGTTCTCTCCAACCTTCCCAAGCCAGATCCCATTCTGGATTCAGGTACAAGGTGTGCCGTTACATCTATGGTCTGAACAAACCCTACCATGTATTGCTCGTGATATTGGTACTCTGGACTACTCAGAAATCACCAATACAGTCGCTAGAATGAGGGTATATATATTCTATTAATACATTGACTTCTATGAAGAAACTTCAAATGGAACCAAAAATTATCTTCCAGTTAATTTGATATGAGTCCATAGAAAAAGTTACCGGATGGAAGAAGTAGCGGCCATAACATAGGAGATGGTGGTACACTGAGACATTTCAACCAACACTTAAATTAAATCTGCAGTAAAACCCGTGAACCTTTATCTTGTTTATGAAAAGCCAAAAGTCACTAGTATATACATTAAACTGATGCACCCCCGAAAAGAAGGACATGGTCGAATGTATCCAAAACATCATAAGGACTATAATGGAAAAAGAGAGATAAAATTCCAAATGTAACTCGCTCAACAGAAAAAAAAAAAAAGAATAAGGAAGAAGACAGAAAAAAACTGACCTCAAAAGAAATGAAAGTTAAAAAAAAAGGAAACATCACATTCTGGAAGAAGATGATTGCTTCTTTTTTATTTTGAGGTGCGCTTGTGACTTGTGGTCTCTTTCTTCTACTTTTACTGGAGAGAGATGAGAAAAATTGACAAATGACATGTCTGGAAAATTTGTCTGTGTCTTAGAAGTCGACTTCCGTTTGTCAAAGAATGACAAGAGAGATTACCAAAATGTCTCATTTACTATTTTTGAAATGTTAACGCGTAAAACGGTCTTGCAGATTCTATTGCTAAAGCCCATCTCTTGTTGAACTCTGGGTCAAGGCCCAACTAGTTTTCACACCACCCTCTTAATGAATTTCAGTTGCCCAAAAAAAAAAAAAAAAAAAAAATGTTAACGCGTAAAATTTATTTTTCTTTTTCTTTTTGTATGTCTTCCTCCGAATATCAAAAAGCATACAAAGAGGTGGAGCAATATTCAACTAGTTGTTATAGAAATTATGTGTGTATATATATATATAGACACCATTACGTACCCAACCCGGTTCTAGTTTGGAAATATATAATTTTATTCAGTTGTTTTTGATACATAAATATTTGCGATGGTTAAGTTTGGTGAGTTTATGGTAAGAAACAAAAGGGAGTATTTGTAATGCTCAACTAGTAGTATTTACTCTCTCCCTCTGTTTCATAATAAGTGTCGTTGTAACATTTTTTCTTGTTACAAAAAAAATGTTGTTTTACAATTCTAATGCAAATTACATTTATTTTCAGCTGAAAATTAATTAAAAAATACTTTGATTTTATAACTAATTTTATTTATCTCAAATACTATTGGTTAGAGAAGTATAATTAATAACAACTAACATATATTTCTGCTACTTTCTTAATATGTGTGAAAAATGTCAAAATGACACTTATTTAGAAACGGATGAAGTAGTATTTAGTACTCCATTCGTTCCCGAAAGAAAGATTTTATAGAATATTCACGCTTATTAAAAATATAATAAATATTTACAACTAAATTTATTGTTTATTTCACTATACATTTCCAATAACTATCAACCAATAGTATTTAATTAATTCAAATATTTTCAACTAATATTTCTTAAAAGTATACAAGTTATCAACATTAACTACTAAAAGTACCTTAAAATTCTAGAAAATCTATTATTTTGGGAAAAAAATAACTCTAGAAAATTCTAGTTTTGGAAACGGAGGAAATAGTATTTACCACACTACTAGTCTCCTCGATTTCGGAAATACTCCATCACGTTTCATATTAAGTGTTGTTGTAGAGAATTTTTTTTTTTTTTTGAACAACGTAGAAAAAAAATTTCGTTACAAAATAAGTGTCGTTTTCGATTTTCAAAGCAAAATTTATTAATTATATTCATCAATTTATTTTTTCTACTGGTTAAAATATGGTTAAGTAAAATATACAAAATTAACTATTTCTTTAATCCATGTACACAAACTCTAAACGACACAAAATAGACGGAGTAGCGTCGGATATTTACAATATACGAGGTTTCTGTGTACTCATTTTTATCTCACGTATCTTTAGTGATCTTGAAATATGGACTTTGTTTTTAATTTTTAACGGATTGACAAAACAAAAAAAAAAGAGTACTCGTGTGGATTGATCTTAATACAAGTACGCCAATGGAAGTTTTTGGTGTCAGACGAGTCCCGCACCCGTAATGGTCACGTGAATTGTGAAATATGGACTTTTCGAAATTTGCTTTGCCTTTTGGGTCTTGTTTCACACAGTAGACTGATGACAACATGACCTATCATCGTCATGTTGCTGGACGCACATATTCTTCTGAGAAAATGCTGAATATTGTGTTAACTGAGAAAATGCACGATGATTAAGGCATCTCCAACCCATAACATTATTTTGGTGCGAAAACTACACTATTTTAGTGTCAAAAAAAGATTTCATCTCCAACCACAACACCAAATTTTACACCAAAATTTTATTTTTGATTTTTTATATTATTTAGTTAAAAATTTTATTATTACTTAATATATATATAAATAAAATTATTATGTAATTATACTGCACAAAAATGTATAACATTAAAATATTTGTTTTAAAATAAATTATTATTATTTTTAAATATAATAATATTAAAATAATAAACTAAAATAAACTATTCCAATATCTGTAATTATTTAATTACTATATAATTATTTATCTATTTTATATGTGTTTATCTTGCCATTGATATTTATTTAATTATATTTTATTAATAAAAATAAGTGACTAGTGTTTGGCGTTGTGAATAGTAACGCACCAAACTTGGTGCGGTACAATAGTTTTACACTAAAATGGTGAGATTTTTGCAGTTGGGTTGAAAAAATTTTGGTATAAAAATTATACTAAAATAGTATTTTGGAGTTCGGTTGGGGATGGCCTTAGCATCAGGTCAGCCAAAAATCGTTAAAGATAGTATTAACGTACAAAAATCATATAATGTCATTTTTCTTCTTCTTTTAAATGATTGAATCTTATGTATGGTTACCAAAAAAATCATTATATAATGAAGGTGGAGAAAGATAGTGTTGAATGTGACGTGTCTCTTCATGTTCATGTAGCTTTATTTCCAGAAAAAACAAACAAATAACTAAAGCCATATGACCCAGTGACCTAATATTAAGAATCACTTTGATTTCGATTTATGTGGTCACTAATCGCGACGGAGACGGATCAACTAACCAGCAAATTTCTCTTTGTATCTCTTTTTGTTAATTTTTATTTGAAATAAAATTTCGCATTTTATCGTTGGAATATTTTTCTTGTTGTCGTATTCAATGATAATGTATATTGATGTATATACATTACACATGCGTCAACCCTAAGATCAAAACACACTGTTCAAGATTAAAGAATTCTATCAAAGACTCCTTCTGCCAATTCGACTGTGCCGGCTTGCATGATATTTGACTAAAACATTTCATAATCTCTCATTACACGCTATCAATTATATTTAACAGGAACAGGAACATATCGTCTGTCATTTTCAAAAGTCTATGCAATTAAAAAAATAGAGAAAAATCGATATTCAATGTCAATGAAAACGAGACAACAGTGTGATATTCGAATAAAATTTAGTTAAACTTTACACAAGGAGTTCGAATTTATTCCAAAAGCAAAGTGAAGATGGATTGAAATTACGATAGACAAAAGAAAGAAAAAAAGAGGAGTGGGTAATCTTATACATATTAGAAGAATCAGACATGGAAGCAAGAGAACAAGAGGATGAGACAAGACTTGAGCGACTTGCCAAATGAGTCACCTGTCTTCTTAAACTTGATCATCTTCTTGTTCTTGAACCACTTCCTCTGTTTCTTGGGAGACAAGTCTTCTTCCTCCTCGTAGCTTTTGAACGTGTAGCTTCTGAGATATTTCTGTCTGTTGGATTTGTAAACCTCTGGGCTTATGAATCTAACGTAATCTCCTGGTGACTGAAAGGGTTCGTCCTTGGCACTAATCTTCTCGGATCTCATGTTTTGAACATCTTTCATCATCATTTTTGTCAGGTAATGTATTCTTCTTTGTGGACTATCCTTGAAGAAGTTTTGTACCTTTTTATATATATCGTGGCCTGCTGAAAAAGAAAAAGAATATAAACTGTCCTTTTGGAGATTTAATTAGTCACTGATTAATACGACTTTGTAGTTGGTACAGCGCGCAGGATAATTGTTTTAATTCATTTTTTATTCACTTGTTTATTTCGAAATATTTTACACGTGGAGGTGTAAATGTGGTTTGAATCAGTTAGAGGGATATACGTCACTGGAATACTATAACGTAAAAATAGTCGGTGGACACAGAGATGTGGCTTAAGAGCACCATTGATAGGAGTGCTTAAAGGTGATGCTTAGAGGTGGGCTCCACCATAAAAGAGGAAAAAGCGTTGCCAAAAATGCTAAATTAAGCACCGAAGCTTGCAATATTTCGCGGACTCCACTGATACGTGGCGGTCCGCGATTGGTTCGTTTTTAATTTTAAATTTTTGTAATCAGAAAAAAATAATAATAATGATAACAAGCACCCCAAATGGGTTTATGGGTTAAAGATGCTATAAGAGCCGAGACACATTTAATAATATTAATAAAGTACAAATTACAATAACTATTTGCATCTCGGTAATCTTCAATTATTTCTTTAAATTAACCTATTAGCCATTCAATTGTTCCTAGCCACGAAGGACCCTGAATCTGATCCCTGAGAGAGAGAGACTAAGGAGTCTGTGGATAGAAGCGAAGAGAGGCAAATAGACTAGAGGTACTAATTGAGTTTGGTTACAAGAGGAAAGAATAGTCTATGTGGTTTTTGGGCTTTTTGTGTGCAGCCCAAGGGAACGAAGTTTGTGATGATATGTTCTTGTTCTTGTGTGTCTTGAAGCTGATGTGGTGACTGAACGAAAAGTGGACAGTCTCTGATGCGGCCATCAGATCAGCAACTGAACCAGAGTTCAACCCAAAGCCCTACTCAACCAGCCAAGGTGTCAGCCAGGACATACGTGCACTAAAAACGCTATATCTTATAAACTAAGAGGGTTTAAATGACAAGGCTAATTTTTATGGATTCTACATTCAAGAAGGAGTCTAGGACAATTGGAATCGGGACAAAGTATTCACGGAGAAAGAAGTTATGAATTTTACAAGTCAGAGGTTTCTCAGTCCGTCCATCTGCAAGTATCCAACTTTACAAGAAAATTCAAGCCCAATGAAGAAGCGGCCTGAAGCAAATCCCATCATAGGAGTCACGAGGAGTTTATCATCTTTTCAGAAAGCCCAAGATCAGGAGAAATGGCCACGGAATTATAAAGTTATGATCCAATCTCCAAAACCGGCCAAACCAATTCTACACTTGCCTCAATTGGAAGCTAACCGGTTCAATCAGCTTCAAACCAGACATTGGCGACCAGGAGATCTATCTATGCATTCAGGAAGTCCATCCAGTGGTCCAGAAGTTCATTCCATGCACCAGCCCACATAGGATCAGGAGGATCCTCATTAACCCCAACTTGCCTTATTTGGAGCTTCTTGCCATCCAGCTCCAACAGCTCTTTTTCCTTCAGATTGGGCACGACCTCAGCACATTCCAAACCATCAAGAAGGTTCCCAGTAAGCTTAGTTATCCCCTCAAACCGTCCAGGTTCAAGAAAGATCAGATTCCTTACTTGGAGCCAAAATCCCACAAAAGGCTCCAACAGCTAGTTTCCGATTTTGTTACTTTGCTTGATTTGTTTCCTTTTCTATTTGTTTTAGAACGTTAGGACCTTTGTCTCTGAGCTTATATAAGCTCCTAGACGTCCATTGTAAAGAACACCCTCAACCACCAAGTTAATAAAAAGTTTATTCAGTTTTTATCAAAGATTGTTCTTTGTATAAAATATCGGTGTTTAGGATTCAAAGAGAGATTCTTTGTTGTTCTATTGATTTCGTGAGTCTAGTTTGTTTGTGCAAATCAAACAAGCTCAGTACACAGATTGAGAGAGTCAATCACATCGTTTCCATCATCCATCAGATTGAGAGATTCAATCAACTATTCATCCGCAAATCCACGTCAATCCATCATTTGATCAAGCTGAGAGTGATACACATCCAGCAGCTTGATTCCGCCATATATATCATTTCTATCTCTTTTATTTGTTCATTTTATTCATATCATAAACCGCATCTCTTTTTTTTTTGCATTGGTTTCAGGTTTACAACCTTCATCTCATTCATATCGCCCACCCGATCATACTTTTGGTCGAACCATCCAAGCTTCCATCAACCATCTTGCCATCCCTGATTTCCAGCCTGCAACAGTCTCTCCCGGTACAGACCCAGAAGTCTTGCTCTTATTTGAAGCTGAATTTCCTTCATAACAACTTGAGAAGGCTTGCTTAATGAATTATGAAATCTGGAATTTCGCTCCTTCCATAAAAATAGATCACTGCTTGAAATATTAGAAGAACAAGAGGCTTCAGTTCTCTGCAAATTGCCGAGTACCTCAGCCAAGCCTCCACATCTTCAAAGGAAAGCGGTGGGTTCAATCTTGATTGGTCGAAAAAGGAGCTCCACACTTCTCGAGAGAAGGAACATTCAAAAAATAAATGATTCCTAGTTTCATTTTCATCACCACACAACATACAACCTGGTGGAACCTAAATGCCCCATGAGCTTAGACGATCTCTAGTGGCCAGACGATCTCTGAACGCAAGCCAAGCAATGAATGCATGCTTAGGGATTTTTTGTTTGAACCAGACCAAAGAAAACCAAGTCACCGGGATTTCAATAGGATTTAGGAAATTCCAAACCTTGGAGGCAGAAAACCTATCTGGTGAATCATGAGGGGAGTTCCTCCATATATAGAAGTCAGGCTCTGAAGAATCCAGAGAAGGGAGCGGAGAAGGCATGCACGAGCGTAGCAGAGCTAGAGTCGGATGTCTGCTGCGAGAAGCAATCCACCGTCCTTCATTTAACGCCTCAAAGACATAGGCAGAAAAAGATATTCCTGAGACTAGCGACCCTGAGGGTCCCGTTAGATGCAAAAGAGAACCCATCCCAGTCCAATCATCCAACCAGAAGAGTGCATTCCGGCCAGACATAACGGTGCAGGTTATAAATTGTCTTGCTGTGTCCCTATGATCCATTAAACTCCTCCAAATCCAACTTCCAAGATTAGTGAAATCATCAACCCAAAACAAACGCTCTCCAAACCTATCTATCTCTTTGGTTTGAAAATTTTCAGCTTCATTAGCCAGGTCCATCTTCATCTAGCCTGCTTCACTTGGGTTGTTTTGCTCTTTCACTTTCTTGTATCTTTCTTTCATCTTCTTCTTTTTTCCTTTATTTTGTGTTGTAAAGGTACTCTGAAAAGAAAAATCATGAATGAATAAGTACTTATAAAAAAAAAAAAAAAGTTTGTGATGATAGGTCTACAATGCATAAAATCTTCGGTCACAGACTTTTGGATAGTTACGAATTGCTACAATTTGCATATGAAAATCCGTGAATTCTTTGAAGGCCAACTTCTTGAAATTTGAGAAAGAGTGAATCTTTTTGTTCAAAAAAAAAAGGAAAGAGTTTCTCCTCTTCTAGTGTTGAGAAACAAGATTTGAATAAATATGAAGAAAAAGAGAAGATTGTGAGTAGACAAACAACATCCCTTAAACTTTTGTATAGACTGCTTTCTTCTTTTGTAGTATTTGCTCTTTCTTCATGTTTTCAACAATTTCTTCTTTGTTTTTCGGAGAATTAAGTTGGACACTTCCAACGGTCTTGCGTGTTATACAAAAATGTCTTCTTAGTGCGACTAGTTGCAAGTTATGCTTTGATGGCGAAAACTTTAGCCATGCACATGCCAGCAGCATTTGACCACAAGATCGTCTTGTATTTCTTAAGATTGTTATTAGAAAGTCCTACATTGAGTGGTATAATGGTTCTTGTTGGGCAATTTATAAGTGATGTGTGACAATCACTCATTCTTGATTTAACTTTTGGGGTGTGAGTCAAACCTATTAATAATTTTTTTTTTTGTCGACAACATTACAGACTCATATTGACTCTGTAAACCACACCGGGAGATGTTGATCCATGTGAACGACGAAAGACGTTTGTGTCCTGACACTGCGTGCTAGGTTATCCGCCTTTGTATTTTACGTTCTTAGTACATGAATAATCTCTGATCGTATGAAACTCTCTTTCAGACTCTTAATATCTTCCAAATAACTTGCAAAAGCTGGTCATTCTTCTGGTTCCGAAACCATCTTCACCAATTGAGAACAATCTGTTGCAAACGTAACCTGAAATTGTCGTAAGTTTTTCATACATTCCATAGCCCATATTAGCGCCTCCATCTTTGCATGCAAGGGAGTTAGAGTAGCCCGTACATTCCTTGCTCCCATCAGTCCCTCAAATCTTTCTAAAGTACTGAACCAACCCTGACCAGAGAAAATATCACCCTCTTTCCATGATCCATCTGTAAAACACCATCGTCCGAGAATTGATGGAAGAGTCGTAACCTGTACATGTGTTCCCGTTTTCTGTTCATTCAAAAGTTGTGCCTCTGCCCAGAGTGTGGATTCCCTTTCTGCCAATTTAAGAGTGTCCCTAGGATCCATATCCAAATTACTAAAAACTTTATTATTTCTTCCTTTCCAAATATACCATAGTATCCAAGCAAACTGATGATCCTCCATCTGTGGAACAACTCTTCAAAAAAGATGATCCATATTCGTAAAAAGAGAACTCGTTGGGAAAATGACTGGATTTGTTGGAATCTTTGAAAGAGCCCAAACCTGAAGTGCTGGAGGACATTCAAAAAACACATGGTTAATCGACTCCTCATCCGCTCCACATCTTGCACAACATATATCTCCTTGCATCTCTCGCGCCTGCAGATTTTTCTTAACTGCTACACACCCTGATACCAATTTCCAAAGAAAATGTTTTATTTTTGGTGGGCACCGGATTTTCCAACAAAATGCCTTCAGAACATCAACTGTAGGTCCCATCAATAATGGTGGTCGTTCCCTATCTGGGTAGATCCGCTCTACTTGGTATCCTGATTTAACCGTAAATTTTCCATTGTTTGTGAAATGCCATCCTTACCTATCGACCATCTGATTTCTGCTCAATGGTATACTTTCTATGATTTTCACATCCTGTGGATCTACCAAATCCCGTAGGTCCTGCAAATTCCATCTTCGCGAAGTGGAATCAATAAGTGAGTCCACTGTAAGGTCTGGATACAAATTGTGTTGATTTTTATTGGCTGGTCTCGGGCGAGTGGTTGGGAGCCAAGGATCGTTCCATACAGATATAGAAGATCATGTTCCCACCCGTTTGATTAGTCCTTTGCTTACCGGAGATCTAGCAGATACAATACTCCTCCAGCCATATGACGGAGAGTATGAACGGATCGGTTCAAGGGGTGAGGCATGCCTATAATACCTACCCTTGAAAACTCGAGAGAATAAAGTGTTTGGCTTCTCTATCAGCCTCCATAACTGCTTACCAAGCATTGCGGTATTGAAATCAGTTGTATCCTTAAAACCTAAACCCCCGTCTTCCTTACCGACACATATTTTGTCCCATGATTTCCAATGCAGTCCTCTTGAACTACCCCCAGGACTCCACCAGAATTGTGCTACAGCACTCGTCAATTTTTTTTTGGTTGCCTTAGGTAAGCGATAACACGACATCGTATGGTTCGGCAATGCCGTAATCACTTATTTAATGATCACTTCATTTCCTCCTTTTGTGAAAAACTTAAAAGTCCAACCATTGACCCTATTATTTAGACGATCCTGCACAAAGCCGAGAACTTGAATCTTAGAACCTCCAAAATTTTCCGGTAATCCTAGGTAAGATCCCATTTCCGTCAAATTATGTATACCCAAAATAGCTCTTAGCTTCTGTCTGGCCGATTCCTCAATCTTATGTCCAAATTGAATCGAAGACTTTTCAAAATTTATCAGTTGACCTGAAACCACCTCATACTCCTTCAAAATCCTGAGAATAGTGTGATATTCTTCCTTTTGAGCTTTGTAGAAGAACAAACTATCATCCGCAAAAAGCAGGTGGGAAATCGGTGGACATGCTCTGGCTACCTTAATTCCTGTTAATTGTTTTCCTCTCTCCGCCTTTCTGATATTTGCAATGCCTCAGTACACAAAATAAATAAATATGGGATAACATATCTCCTTGTCGTAAACCTCTATGTGGCACAATGAGCCCTTGTGGTTGTCCATTTAGGAGAATCCTATATTGAACCGAGGATATGCACTCCATCATTAATTTAATCCAATGCTGATGAAAACCCATCTTCTGCAGTAATGCTTTAATAAATTCTCATTCTATCATATCGTACGCTTTACTCATATCCGTTTTAATTGCCATATACTTTTCTTGACACGCTTTAATTGTCCTTAATCCATGAAACATTTCCTAAGCTATAAAAATATTGTCAGAGCGCCCTGCCACAAATGCTGATTGAGTCTCCGAGACGAGAGAGGGTAAATATATTTTCAACCGTTGACACAAAACCTTCGATATTATTTTATACCCTACATTACATAGACTGATTGGTCGCAACTCCGTCATCCTTGTAGGTTTTTCTGTCTTTGGAATCATACAGATATTAGTAACATTTAACCTTGAATCCATTTCACCGGAGACCAGAAAATTATTCACCATCTCTACCAAATCACTCTTAATAATATGCCACGAATGTTGAAAGAAAAGAGTTGTCATGCCATCCGGTCCTGGTGTTTTTTCTGGATGCATCATAAATAGAGCCTCTCTGACCTTATCCTCAGTCGCCATTCTCAGTAACCATCGATTCATCAGAGGAGTAATCTCCGGTGTTATCTCAGTAACCTATTAATAATATGATATGAGAGTCTGTGAGTTGGTTCACTAGATAGTAACATGTATAAAAATATTTTAGCAAAAAACAAAACAAAAAAACATGTATAAAATTCATATTGTTATGGTATTTCTGAAATATTTGGTTTGAGAGATTTCCATTAGACCGTTTCATACTTACATCTTAAAAAGTTGTAACTGGTGAATATAAAATGAAATTAGTAGAATGAAAAGAAATGAAATATAAAAAACTGAATACATTTCTTTCTATTTATTTATGATCTAAATAATAATATAATGATTTTCGTGAATTTTTATAATTTTTTATTGATGGAATAAACATTTCATTTCATTCATTATAAATGGTAAAAAAATATTAAATAAATGAAATAAAAAGATTCTATATTATTTGATTATAAAAATTGACAATCCAGTTGCAATCTTATTAATTAGAATATCTCACATTCCACAAGAGTTGTGGAATGATGATACTTAGAGCAATATATAAATGATGTGATAATCCTTCATTCTGAATTAGCATTTGGATGTGGACTACACCCATTAATAATATATTCAGTTATGATCAGTCTCCATATCTCTTTACGTGCAAATTTTTAGGAGCTCCTTGGCATGCCAAGCGAGTCTCCACTAGAGATTAAAATTCTCTCTCCAAGCGAGTACAACTCTCTCTCTCTCTCTCTCTCTCTCTCTCTCTCTCTCTCTCTCTCTATAGCTAGGTGCAAACCAAAGTGTGTTTTGTGAAAAAGAAAAGATCCTTCTAAGTTTATTTAATCTCTATAAAGCTTTTAGACGTTTATACTTGTAATTGGTATCCGAATTAGAAGATAATCAACCAACAAAAATATTACGATCAACAACGACCAGATTTAGTAAAGTCTGGACGATGCATCTTCTGTAGCTTGGTAAAGCGGTCGATATCGAAATCAAGCTTTTTAATCAACCGTTTCTGCTTGGTCTGGAACCGGCTTTTGTAAAACCCTTGGAAGGTAGGTTCCTTTGCGGTTCGGATGAAGAAGGCGTAACCAGCCATGAAATACGTGGAACTTACGTAGTAGCATATGGGCTCCATCACGTCCCAAGACAGTTCCCAAAACGTCAACCTAAAAAATCCAATCGTTTGGGCCACAGCAAAGCCTAGTCCGGCCATTAACTCTCGCCGCACCATATCATCGGCTCTTTTGTCGATATCTGATTTTATAATCTCAAGTTGCTCGAACTCTTGTATTGTCGCAGCGTCGCGAGTGGGTTCGTTTGTCGGAATTAGGCCAGCCACAGCGCTTGTTAGCTA
This sequence comes from Brassica carinata, assembly GCA_016771965.1. Classification (NCBI taxonomy): domain Eukaryota; kingdom Viridiplantae; phylum Streptophyta; class Magnoliopsida; order Brassicales; family Brassicaceae; genus Brassica; species Brassica carinata. The sequence goes on along the minus strand of CM028697.1, from coordinate 65,301,184 downwards.
TACAAAATTAAGAAAAAAATATATACATTAGATTTTTAATTTTTAATCAGCAATTTAATTGTAATTTGGTGTGTAAATGTGCATGCATGCATGCTTAGGAAATTACCTCTTCGGGTTTAAGGCAGACGAAATTTCCTAAAACGATGACGTTTCCAGCTTGGTCGAGCATATTGGCGACCCGGTTACCTTGTTCAGGATCCGAATTGTTTTCTCCGCATACTCGGACAAACTCCGACAACGGAACCCAGTTTTTCCCAATCTCTCTCAGCTTCGATTTCACCATCTCCATTTCCGCTGCTCTCATAAGCTTCTTCACGTCATCCACCGTAACCGCCGGGAAATTTGACGGAGACGTCTTCTCCGGCGTCGGCGGCGGTAACATCTCATCAAGGCGAAGCCGATTGTTCGATAAAGTCAGCTCCCTGAGTTTCTCCATCAGATTGCCCCCTCTTGGAACAAAATCCGGCGAGGAAAAGGCCTTCTTGTGGAGAAATCTCCGGCGGATTCCAGAATCTCCGGCGTCAGGAGTAATGCCCGGTTTGGTCGGAGGACGCATTCGGGTAAGACCCGAGATCCGGGAATATGTTTTGGAAATGTTGAAGAGATTTCGAACTAGTGTTTTCTTCGACGACATCGTCGATCTCTAAAGCTACCTACGGTTTTAGAAAGAGACAGAACAGAGAAAACAGGCTTTGTATTTTGGTCTGAGATTGAAACTGAAGATTTGAACTTCCTTTTATAGGTATCATCGTTGGTTCAGACAATGACGCAAACAAACTGGAAGCAACAGTATCTTTATCGCACCATATATATATTTTAACACGACAATTACACATAGGCGTTGCTTATCTATTTCTCGCCTTATTAAACTATTTTAAACGTTAGTTATGATACAGCTAACTATATACTCTATTTTAATTAACGTGCCTAATAAACGCATCTATAGCTGACAAAGCAAAACGAATAGATAGAAGATAGGACCATCTAATATTGATTACCTATTAGTGCAATAACGCATTTGGTTTATTCCTTGGTGTGAATACACTCGATAGACATCTCTGATATTTTTAAAATATAAATCATTGAAGAAGGAAGAATTTCGTTCGCATTTTTAAATCATGCAGGCATAGTAATAATAATATATATGATTAAAACGTTAACACGAAATTATTTAGATTAAAAAGAAAGAAAAAAATCCTCGTTTTTGGCGAGTTTGGATAATTAAATTGAACAATTCTCTCATGAGAGCAATATATGAGCACAATAAATATTGAGAATTTAATCGTTTAGTCATGGGAATTACATTAGAGCATACACGTTTGTAATATTCTAATAGATATCTTATGATTAAACAAAGTATAAAATAGTACAAAATAAGATTAAAATTTTATCTGAAAAACTTTTTTAAAATATATTTATGACACATGCATGTGTTTAATCTAAAGGTTTCCTTTTTATATTAAATTATAACTAAAATAAAATAAAATAGTAATAATTGTACAAATGAGATCGTTGAAAATTTTGCAAATGAAAGATTATGCCACGAATGAAAATGTTTTTATATCGGTTTAGCTAAGGCTAAGCTTCCGACGTCATGAGTGAGTCGCCACGCATTGCCGTCCGATCTTTGGAGAAAAGGAAAATCTTGCTGACACGCGAAGTCTTTCAAGAACTACTAAAATATTCATCTAAATCATCAAATTGAAAACCCTTATTTATAATTATACGAAATCTCTTCAATACTCTAAAACAAAATTTTGATAAAAAATGTGTATTATCCTTTAGAATGCGGTGTTCCATAACACGTAGATTTAGATAAGTGCAAGCATCACTTCTGTATAATTGTAGGCTGATTTAAAAAAATGCGGTGAGTTCTTTTTCAAACATTAAGCCAAGGAGGAATATTCCAGTAGTGGATTACGAAGACACGAGAGAACATATTCCTAACGTAATAATGTATTGTTCGAGAATATGCAGTCATCATCTTCACAAAAAAAACAATTCTTAGTGGAAGGCAACGATATGTATGTTTATGAGCAACATTGTCAAATGTAATCTGTACATAAATATTGTAGTTAATTGTAAGAAGAGAGTGTTTATAATAAGAAACTAGAGTATAGCATAGTTCATCGAATAATTATTTCGGGCTACTTTAACGTAAAACTGAGGTACGTGTGTGTTTGAGAACAATTTGACCTGCGTGTCGTCGGAGAATCTCACAATTAACACACCAAGAAAGAAGAATGGAAAACACAGAATATGTGAGAAAGGAGGAGCAGTTGAGTAGCTAATAAATGAGTGAGGACACACGTAAACAAGTGGCCACGTAAACGCAAGAGGAGAGTTTGGAATCGATGAGTGTATGTGCATAATAAGAGAGTGTTGGGGAGTTGATATCTAAGGAGGGTTTCTTTGCTTTTTGTTTTTAGTTTACCAACCAAAGCTCTCACGAGAGGATCCAACTACTTTAAATTTCTTGTGGGGTCATTGTTTATGTGATAAATAACAAAGAAGGGTTGACTCTTTGCTTTTTACGAAGCTACCTTCCCCAGCTGAGTGAACGTTACTGTTTTTATTCACCCACTCACTCGCCCTTTTCTTGACCGTTAATTTTTATATATTTTTTCCATATTACCAAGTAAGTTGTAACCGATTCTTTTCCCTACTTTTTCAGGCGGGTGGACAATCAGTTATTTCAAATACAATAATATTGTCAATATTTTTAGACTTTTTCGTTCATTCTGCAATTAACCTTGCGCTCACCAACCAATGAAAGTCATTATTTTAGATCTAGTATCTTTTAATTAAGGAAACAAAATAACTTGCCAAATTATATTATGCTTTTAAAATAAAAAATAAAAAATTAAATAAATAAAAATAACAATAGTTCTAAAAAAACATTATTTTAAAAAAATATTTATTTTTAAGATTTAGAGTTTAGTGTTTAAGATTTATAATTTAGAATTTATCCAAATGTTTAGTGTTTTTCCAAGGGTTTAGGGTTTACCCAAGGGTTTAGGGTTTACCCAAGGGTTTAAGGTTTTCCCAAGGGTTTAGGGTTTAGGATTAGAGTTTAGGGTTTAGTGTTTTGTTGACAATATGTTTAGTGTTTTTCCAAGGGTTTAGGGGTTTACCCAAGGATTTAGGGTTTACCCAAGGATTTAGGGTTTAGGATTTGAGTTTAGGGTTTAGTATTAGAGTTTAGGGTTTAGTGTTTTGTTGACAACATTTTTTTTTTTGAATTCGTTTTTTATATATTATTTTTATTTATTTTTAAATTTTATTTTGAAAAAATAATATAATTTACAAGTTATTTGGTTTCCTTAATTAAAAGATACTAGATTTAAAATGATAATTTTCTTGGTATTGACCAGCTGCTCACCCTAAAATGAACCCAAGAATAACTCATATTTTTATACCTGATCTTTAGGTGGGTGGGTAATCAGTTATTTCAAATGGGCAAACTATAGATAGTATAGCAGGCCTGGGAAACCTAACTTAAAAGCCTATAACCAATTATACAAGCCCCAGTCTTAAGTGAACAACCTGCTCGATGGACATCCATTGCTAACATTTTTACAAGTTCCCGAGTCTTAAGTGAACAACCTGCTCAAACGACATCCATTGCTAATTGTTTTACAATTGTGGTATAAATTGTAACTAAAATTATGATTTGCCATATTGTGATTGGTGATTTTAAATATGTAGACACTTTTAATGGTTTATATACCAATTTTTATAAAGTACAAATTTGTTTTTATAGAGCGATATTTATTAATATTTGTTTGAAATTTATAATAATTTTAAACTTATAAAAATAGAATTTATTCCTTTACATTTTTATTTTTATGAAACTTTATTTAAATAAAAATAGAATTTTTTGATTTTCTATATATGTTTATGTGTGTTTATAAAACTATATTCTTTTTAATTATTACTATCTAGTACTTATATTATTCGTAAATTTATAAATTGTGTTTATAATTATACTTGTTGAATTGTACGAGGTGTTTGACGTTTTCCTCTAATTGTGTTTTGAAATTTGTATTGTTATGTTGTCTCTATAACACTGGTTTAGCTTTCTAAATCGGTGATAAATTTACAGTAGTTGTCGTGTTCAGAAAAACAATTTTTTTTACAGTAGTTAAGATTATATGATATTTATGAAAAAGTATGTGGATTGCAGTGAGTGACCTGCCTCGGTCATACTTATATATTTTTTACCAAGGGGAAAAGGGAACAGAGAAAGGTTGTAAAATTACCGCTAACATAAAATAGGTGGAGAACAAAACAAAGGTTGAAAGTGTTTGACTAAAGCTTGTTCGCGAAATAAAAGGGACTAAAAATTGAAATGTTACATTCTTATCGTCTAAATATGAAGATGTCTGGCTTACTTTATGAGACTGGAGAACCAAATTAAAGGCATTTTCTACTTATGGTAGAGATAGACGAAGCTGAAGACAAAGAAACCAGCCATCTGCATTGAAACACACACAAAAGATAAGCTCCTTTATCAGTTATGTGTGAAAAAAAAAAAGAGAGAGAGAAAAGGGAAGTATGGGTTGTTTACAGTGGTAAAGCAGGCTCCATAATATGGATACGCAGTTGGGATAAATCTCTCATACTCATTGTGTCTGTAAGGCCTCACAGGAATCTGCATATATCATCATTGTTATTTTTACTGTCACATGTCTTTTTGTCTAAGAAAAAAAAGAAGAGAAGACTATGTTTTGGAGCTCAGAAATTAAGTCACCTTCTTGTCTGTTGACAAGGTTTTCAGGACATATGGGCACATCATCAGCTACATACGGTTCCCAGCTCTTCCGTGACCCACTCCAGTATCTCCACCGAAAATTCCTGCCATGAAATGACACATTATAAGCTTTGCCGCAGATTCACACTAAATCACCCGGCTATTAAAGGACAGAAAACTTTGGGAGAGTCGGAAGAAGTAGAAACCATACCAGGTCATCCTTAATCCTATATATTGCTGGCTCGTCTGCTTCTCCAACCCTGTGGTGTACAAGACTACCAGCCTGCACAAATGAAGGTTAAAGTGGTGAGTAATTAAACAAACAATCTCTATCTAACAAGGTTTATAGGAGAGTGTAAAAAGACAATGCATATACCTTCAGATGGCCTCTTTCATGGAAGACCCATTTGCTTAGTTCAGTCACAAACTGTTCGTTGCCAGATTTGTGGAAAAAGTTTTACATATATGATCATCAGTTAATCTTGTTTCAAAACAAAATAAGATATCTATCATTGTTAAAAAAAAACACATAGATCTTTGTAGCAAGAAACAGGCATGTTCATGGACTCACCAGATTGTTTGAAGGGTTCAAAGAATGTGCAACCCCTCGGAAGAGCCTGTAATCCGAAAACCATACACATCATAATGAACTTTCTGAACAAGAGAAGAGAGGAGCAGGGAGATAACCTGAATCTTATTTTTTCCCTAAAATGGGATCGAAATGAAGAAGATGAGAGAGAGAGACCTCATCGAAATCAACCCCACACTCTGTGGCAATCCCACGGATCAGAATGAGAATGAGAAGCTAAGCAACGGAAGAAGGAGTAAGGAGATCAGCGCGACGGATCTCGAGAGCTTCATCATATTTGACTCCTAGGATTTTTTCACGGGTATAGAGTGACCGAGGGGAAGAAGAAGCAGACCCGACGAGACGACGATCGTAGTAGCTAACACGAGGCGTTGACGACCATCACGTCTTCAACAAATTGCTCGAAACATTCCCTAATGTTATTATTATTGTATTGTAGACATTTTAAAAACTACGGCCCATATATCAGGAAGCTGACCAACAAAATCAAAGAAACCTGAACCCATAGAAGCCTAATAAGGCCCACTCCAGTGTTGTTGGATAAAAAGAAGACGGCTTCTTTCTCATTCCCACAAATCTTATCTTCGCTAGAGACATGTTCTTAAACCTGATCCACCACGTACCACGTTCTGTAATTTTGTACGAGACTACAGTTTGGATTAATAATGTTTATATACAAGTGGACGATGGGATCCATGTGACACTTTAATTTTAGTACGGGTCTCTTTATACTAATGTTAATTTATGCAAGACTTAGTTTCTTAATCACGGCCAAGTAGACAACACTTGGTGATGCTTAGTAACTTTAATTAATCTTTACGGTAATAGACAAACTTTTCCAAACACAATTTTTTTTTTTTTTTGGTAAAATGTTAAGATTATATTATCAAGTTTTCATTTTTTTACAGAAGAACACAGACACAAAATAGCAGAATGCAAGAATTGAAACTAAACAGAGCATCTAAAGCATAGTACAACTTTAAACGGTCCGGAAAGGGACTGATGTTAATACAAATTTGTACATACTGAATTAGTTTTATGCATTGAAAGTATTGTCTAGTCTATATATGCAAGACTCAAATACTCAATACTATAAAACCGATTTTGCAGTTGCTCAAATAGTAAAGATTACATATAAAATAATAGCGAAACGACTCTAATTTATATTCAACTCTGAGATTTATGTAATATAAATATATTTTAAAAGCGTGCAATCTGACTTTTAGTCTGTATTTATCTTTTTAAACATCCGATTTATGTAATATAAGTTAGTCTGTATAAATTAGTTAACTATGACGTTTTTGACTGAGTCTCGGTTATTATTTATTCGATTGTTTAAACATTTAACCGAGTCAGTCCAATATAGCATTCCCAGGGTTCCCAATAAGTTCACATTGGGGAATAATTAATTACTAAAAGAATCCCCTAAATCGTGGAGTAACCTAGGGGCAACCACTTGTCAGTTTTAGCCATTAAGGTTGTGAGTTGTGACATTCGCATTTTTTAAGTTTGCTGAACCATCAGATTGCTTTTAGTATTTGCTGGTAAAATGGTCAAATGTGAATTAATCTTGATCTAAAAAAAAAGATAGTGTATGAAAAACTACAGATCGAATCTTGTATATCATGGTTTTGGATATTAGGTTAAGTTGTCCATCCTTGTAGCACTTGCATCAAAATACTCTTACTGCATAAGTTCATTAGCGGTAATCAGTCGCCAGCACAATCATAATATAATAGGATAGTTATAGTACGAATTTGTTGATTGATAAGCTTTTGATTAATTAAAAGAAAGCAAAAACGTATGGAATCTTTCTACCCACTTATCTATCTGTTACGCAAAACTGAGAGTTGGAAGTATGGGAAACAAGGAAGGCAAATGTTGGGATAAACATGACATTTAATTATTTTAATCATTTTGCTTTAGTGATGTTAATTCGGATTAGTTTTTTTAAACATACATTATTATATAACTAAAAAGGACAAATTAATCGGAAGTCCCAACTCAAAAGCATATGATAAAAGGAATCTATCCCGTGCCATATGCGCATCTTCTTTCCCATTGATCAATAAGAAGTATTTTCTCTCCTTTTCCTCCTATGAATTAATGTAAATCTACACCTCTATGAATATAAAAAATAAACCCTAGTTAACGACAGTATGATTTTATCGTTACTTTCAAACTAGAGTTTGACATTGTTGCTTGGGTCTGAATGCCTATCTCACATTTATTACAACTTGTCTTTAATCCCATATTAAGACAAGAGTAAACAAACCTACGCGAACTCCAAATCTTATCCATATAAAAAATTTAAACATTACATATGCCACTAAACTAAATTACTTTACGTACATATCCACCCACATAAAGTCTATCAAAACCACATATATCGCTTAATGGCTAAGACAATAGAGTACAAATTCAAGGTGGTGCATGTATCTCTGTCTTTTTGGGTGATTTTATTATGTTTTTCTCTATAGATTCGACTTTAGCTTTTGTGTGATAATGTTGTAAATGCGACTAATTAACGATCAACTTAGTTATATCAAACATAAATAAACATGGACTGGTATTTTGTAGCCTCAACTTTGAAGGTATTTCCATACCGTGTTGTTACCCGTATAGAGTTTTTGGGGGTTTTAAAAAGTTCGTTATATATGAAAGGAAACTTCTGAAGTCAAACGATATAATATCAATTGAGCAATTTTCACCAACCATACGTCTTTTTATAATATTTTGGATCTGGCATGGATCGATTTCCCCCACACAAAAAAAAAATATTTCCCAAAAAAAAAATTGTTTCAAAATATACATAATTTTCATATTTCATTGTAATTTTTTATTTATTGGATGTTGTGTAATCAATTAAATAATATTTTTTTAATAATTAGTTGAATTTATTAATTAGATATTTTGAAAAGGTAACAAAAAATATTTACGTTATTCCTCCTAAACACACTCATTCATTCATTTGTATTCTATACATTGTACATGTGTAAAATTCAGTTATTTTATACTATAAGAGGATGGTTTTATATAATAAAAAAACAAGATTCAATATTGGGGTACTAATCAGTAATCAATAACCAAACCCACTTTAATGTTGAAAAAAACACAGAAAAAAATAAACAAAATGGAATCGGTAAAAGTCAAACAAAGATGGAGGAGGAATCTGTAGAAAGGAGAGGCCCGGAGAAGGAAGGAACGTGAGAGGACACGTGGCAGAAGTAGAAGTGTGACCCAAGGAAAAAGGAGTATTAGGGAGACGACACGTAAAAAATTAGTAAGCATGCCCATGTGGCCTCTAAATTTACATCACTCCTTTCACTTGCGTGGAACTCGTCCTTGTCAGCCACTTTCATTCCTTCCTTCGTCATTATTCTTTTAATAAGTACTTACTTACATTAATAGTAGGATAACTATTTGTTTGTGTAAATAAAAACAAGTAAACAACTACTTCAATCTCGTTTATGTAAACATAACCGGAAAACTTGCAACATAACCGGTTATGTACACCTCTTATCTGATCTTGATCGTACGTGTAATCCATACCATATTATTATTACATGCATGTGCTTCCACATTAACAAATACCGTTCTTTCACGAAACTATCTAAGTTTTATCTACAAACACGTTCGAGTTGAGATATACGTGTGTATATATATCTAGATTAAGCGAATCAAATTATAGAATGCGACGTAATAAACTTGTATAAGAGACAATATGATGGCCCGACAGTGGACACCATTTATAAAATCACATTTATACGTCTGGAAAAGAACTTTAACATATGTGAGTTGTATGATGTGTCTCCCTCCTATTGTGAGAATAGCTATGGGGGGACTGGGGAGGGGGACATACAACCAACAGAACTTTATCCGTTTCATATTCTAATTGGATGAAGAAAATCAAACTTACATTACCCGAATATCTTAATTCAAAATATCAAAGACGACATGGTTATAAATATATCGAGATAAATCTTTTATACATGGTTTAAATTAGATTTTACAGTCTAACTCATCTTTAATCTCTTGCGCCTTCAAGTCGTATTTTGGTAAAAATAAAATAAAATACCGAGTTACGTGAAATATTTTTGACACTTCGATTATCTCTTATTGTTTTTTAACCTGCAAAAAAAGTACAGTAGCTAAGTTGAATTTTATCGTCGTCCCCTTTTGAAGGCCTCGTGAACCTCACGTGCATAGCCGTCACTCAATGTCGGAATAAACTTTCCTTATCTTCTTCTGCGAACTATTTATTTCTTCCTAATTATATACCTTCCTATGATTCCTGTTCGTTTCCTAGTTCTTTCGCATTACACACCTAAAAAAGGCACACTCTATAACCTTTATTCTGTTTTTTACCAAGTGTCCATTTTTCTACAATGAAAGTGTAGACTACTATTTCTTTTCTTTTTAACAACATGTACTATTTAAAACCTACAATCATGTCAACTATATATATATATCTATTTTATTAATTCAGAAGTACACATATAAAATACCCCTAAGTTTTCACTTTTATTTACAATGGTATGCCACTGAAGTAATTAAATGAACCTATATTTAAGTAATCATTGTCTTTTCCTATTTATTAAACAATTTCCTAAATCAATTTTAACTTAATTTTCGTATTTAATATATTTCCTAAAATAAATTAGCTGATTTTTAGGAATATTCATATTTAAAATTGATTTTAACAATATATTAAACTTGGATAACATTACCATTAATTATTTTGAAAAAAATTCAAATTTAAATTTGATATTAAACAATATTATGAATAATTCCTAAAATGTATATTTAACTTACCATTAATTATTTTGAAAAATAAAATCTATATATGCTAAGATGAACAAGATGAAATATTTGTAACTGAGTATTATTTTAATATAATTAAATCCCACCTAAGATTATATATTTTTCAAGAATTTCTAGAATATATGTTTATCCATTTCAACAAGAAAATTCAATACTTTAAATATCTTTGAATTACTTGTAAAACAATATTTAATGTTTATAACCAAATATTATTTTTTCTAATGTATTAAATCTTACCATATTATCCATATCTGATCAAAATATTTAAATTCTTTTTATATTTGACAAACAATTTCATGTTACAAGAAATATTACTCAAACTATCAATAGGTCAATATTAATTTGTCAAAAGTTTAATAACGGGCACGGATTACTATTTTTACAGTACATAAACTATTTGATCGTTGTGTTTTTAAAAAAATTTAGAAATATGATATTTAAAAATATAAACTGATAGATATTTAAATAATATTCATTTATATATAAAAAATGAAAATAAGTACCCGTCCGATCGGACGGGTCCAGCTCTAGTATATATTTGTTTGGAACCCCTTAAAAGCAGGCGCAATGCATGTTAAAGGAATATACAAGTTCACAAAGCCTTCGTTGAATTTGTATTTGGCTTAGTATGCGTATCATTTAGATATATTTTCCTTACAACTTTGAAATACTTTTATGAAATATGACCGTAGGTCTCACACACCTTTAACGTTCGATGATACGCGCAAGTCCCAAAATATTTATGTTTTTAATTTAAGGTAACATGATTCTATATGAATTTTGTCTTCCGGCGTTATGATAATTTATGACAGAAGAAATTCCGTTAGCCTGATGAACAGAAGTGTGTTTAGTGGTTAGCATGCGCATACGTACAACGCAAAGGAGGTCATGTTCAGTTAATCGCACCGCGGATTATTATAACACTCTTGATGAAGCAAAATTCAGAACGATGATGTTTCAAATAAATTAGTAAAAAAAGAAAATCCGGGAAGATTCGTGGTTATAGATTTATAGTCACTACATAGTAGGTAGTGTAAAATAATACTCAGTAGGGAAAACGGGAAAGGAGGAGAATATTGCTTTTCAAATGGAAATGGGTGGTCTCGAGCTCCGAAAACAAAGAAAAAAAAATCCCTATAAAATTGACTAATTAACGGTATGCTAAAACAAGCAAAGACAAAGACAGTTTGTGTATACAGATTGTAGACAAACATGAATTATATAAAAGACAAAACACATTAATATCCAATAGTTATCACTTGATACTTCAGAATTTGGTCGCCTTCGGGATCCACACCACGTCTCTTGTCCTGAATAGTCAGCCACCTTATTTCTATGTTTTACTACTTCCGTTATAATGAAAATAATGATGAAATGCGGGTTTCCACTTATTTTCTTATCATAACGAGAATTCATTACACATCTTATATCTAAGAGCATGAAAATATTTATTTTAAATTTTTTGATTCAATTAATAAAAATCAAAATAAATAATTTTATTTTATTTCAAACACTTTTGTTAATCACTTATAGAAGAAATATATAAATAGTGCTAAAATATGATTTTTTGTTTGTTTTCTTATCTTATGTAAAAAAATTATTATATGCTAATGTTTAGTTTACACTAAATAGTAATTATGCTACTAAGACAAATAGTTGAATAACATTAGTATATATGAAAAAAGTGAAAAGGTTATTATTAATTAATAATAAATTGGATATAGAATTTATTTAGATATTTTTTTACAAAGAGAAAACGAAGCAAACATTTGAAGTAAATGTTGTTTCATTTTTTTCATTTTGAAGAAAATAAACTTTGAAGATAAATATATAGTCAATCACTCGATATGTGCTAAAAATATCTCAATAACTTGAATATAAAATATTTTTTTTCTTTTTGAACAATAGAATATAAAATATGGCTTTTTGCAGAATTGACCTATAACTTAAAGTCAAACACAAAACTAACCTCTTTTTTTTTTGAAAATTGGTTTTGCCTATTCACCCACAAGTTCATATAATTCTGAAAATGCCATCAATTTTTTTTTTTTCTTTTTTCGAAAATGACATTTTACTCTCTCACCCTCATCATATATATATATATATATATATATATATATATATATATATATATATATATATATATATATATATATATATATATATATATATATATATATATATATATATATATATATATATATATATATATATATATATATATATATATATATATATATATATATATATATATATATATATATATATATATATATATATATATATATATATATATATATATATATATATATATATATATATATATATATATATATATATATATATATATATATATATATATATATATATATATATATATATATATATATATATATATATATATATATATATATATATATATATATATATATATATATATATATATATATATATATATATATATATATATATATATATATATATATATATATATATATATATATATATATATATATATATATATATATATATATATATATATATATATATATATATATATATATATATATATATATATATATATATATATATATATATATATATATATATATATATATATATATATATATATATATATATATATATATATATATATATATATATATATATATATATATATATATATATATATATATATATATATATATATATATATATATATATATATATATATATATATATATATATATATATATATATATATATATATATATATATATATATATATATATATATATATATATATATATATATATATATATATATATATATATATATATATATATATATATATATATATATATATATATATATATATATATATATATATATATATATATATATATATATATATATATATATATATATATATATATATATATATATATATATATATATATATATATATATATATATATATATATATATATATATATATATATATATATATATATATATATATATATATATATATATATATATATATATATATATATATATATATATATATATATATATATATATATATATATATATATATATATATATATATATATATATATATATATATATATATATATATATATATATATATATATATATATATATATATATATATATATATATATATATATATATATATATATATATATATATATATATATATATATATCTATTTTATTAATTCAAGACACATATAAAATACCAAGTTTTCACTTTTATTTTCTTAAATTGTATTTATCAAGTAATTAAATGAACCTATATTTAAGTAATCATTGTCTTTTCCTATTTATTAAACAATTTCCTAAATCAATTTTAACTTAATTTTCGTATTTAATATATTTCCTAAAATAAATTAGCTGATTTTTAGGAATATTCATATTTAAAATTGATTTTAACAATATATTAAACTTGGATAACATTACCATTAATTATTTTGAAAAAATTCAAATTTAAATTTGATATTAAACAATATTATGAATAATTCCTAAAATGTATATTTAACTTACCATTAATTATTTTGAAAAAATTCAAATTTAAATTTGATATTAAACAATATTATGAATAATTCCTAAAATGTATATTTAACTTACCATTAATTATTTTGAAAAAATTCAAATTTAAATTTGATATTAAACAATATTATGAATAATTCCTAAAATGTATATTTAACTTACCATTAATTATTTTGAAAAATAAAATCTATATATGCTAAGATGAACAAGATGAAATATTTGTAACTGAGTATTATTTTAATATAATTAAATCTTGAAGTTTTTCAATTGCAAACTAACCTATGACGACTGAAATGTAAGTCGCCTACTTTAAAAAATATTATTATTTTAATTTTCACTGACGATCGAAATGTAAGTCGTCGAAAAGTCAAACTTCAAATAATCCACCAAATGCAAAACTAACCTATGACGACTGAAATGTAAGTCGCCTAGCTTTTGGAGTTTTTAGCCAAACAATAGTAGATGACTTATTTTTCAGTCGTCCGATATAACAGATTTCAAAGTCAATTGCAAGCTGTGTGATTGAGGCAATATAATTGTCGTCCGGACAACTTAGATTGAAGTCGTCCGCGTCTTCTCCGCTAGTTTTAAGTCTTCTACGTTAGTTTTGAATAACTTGTATTTTTAAGAGTGATAAGTAACTTGAGATATGTAAAACTCATATTTACAAAATATGTTCTCTCCTTAGTTTTACTAAATTTGACTAAGTTTTTCAACGAACTTATAATAAAATATGATATGCTTTGACTAGCTACTATTGTTTGTTTCCATCTCTTAAGTATTATTGTTATAGACAATAATGATGACTATTGTTATGAGTTGGAAGAAAGGTTAAAATGCTTCTTAAAATGTTGTATCAATATAAAGCTACCAACATTCTTGTTTATTAAGATGAGAAAAGGCCATTGAGTTTATTATTGCATATGAGAGATCCAAAGATAAGAAAAATGCTACTAAAGTCTATTATTTCTTGATTTGTAAATGTGTAAACACATTGTTAGCACATTTAATACATCTTGGAAAACATTATTACTGATTTTACAAAAAATTCACAACTAAAAGAGTAGACATGCAATACACAAAATAGACCACAAACAAAACTATTATAGATCATTCCTCTACAAAGAAAACCTTGGATTCCACTTGAGTAGACAAGACCGGGCGACTTCTAAGAAGTCAGGGCGACTTCTGAGGAAGTCAGGGCGACTTCTGGAAGTCGGACGACTTCCGGGAAGTTCGACGACTTTGTCGAAGACTTTTAGGAAGTTCAGACGACTTCCAGATGACTTTACAGGAAGTCCAGACGACTTTACAGAAAGTCCAGACGACTTTACAGGAAGTCCAGACGACTTTGTCAGAAGGCTTCCAAGAAGTCCAGACGACTTCAGACGACTTCAGACGACTAACATGTAAGTCGTCCGAAGTCTTCGAGATCTGAAAAACACGCATATTAAATCCGGATCTGAAAACCCGCATATCCAAAAACGCTCAAATGGCTTAAAACAGAAAAATGAATGAAAGATTAGATAAATCTACATTTATAGAACACACAAAAATACATATCTAAAAATAATAGATTTACCTTTAAATTAGTGGAAGATGGGTACCATCTAATTAAAACCGCAAAAGAGATAGATTAGTAAGAAAGACATGAGACAAAGCTGGAAAATTCATATAAAGTTTGGTGTTTTCAAGTCAAAGAGATTAGAGTGGGTTTGGAGAGTTTTAGTTTGGGAAAAAAGTAAGAACTTTATACAACAAGATGTTACCAAATGAAGAAAAATCGGACATAAGAACTTACCAAAACACTCGGATCTATTATGAAAGAGAGACTTCGGAAGACTTCCATGAAGTCAGGGCGACTTCTGAGGAAGTCAGGGCGACTTCTGAGGAAGTCAGGGCGACTTCTGGAAGTCGGACGACTTCCGGGAAGTTCGAGCGACTTTGTCGAAGACTTCCATGAAGTCCGGACGACTTCTGGAAGTCCGACGACTTTGTCGAAGGCTTCCAAGAAGTCCGGACGACTTCTGGAAGTCCGACGACTTTGTCGAAGGCTTCCAAGAAGTCCGGACGACTTCCGGACGACTAACATGTAAGTCGTCCCAAGTCTTCCAGATCTGAAAAACACATATTAAATCCGGATCTGAAAACCCGCATATCCAAAAACGCTCAAATGGCTTAAAACAGAAAAATGAATGAAAGATTAGATAAATCTACATTTATAGAACACACAAAAATACATATCTAAAAATAATAGATTTACCTTTAAATTAGTGGAAGATGGGTACCATCTAATTAAAACCGCAAAAGAGATAGATTAGTAAGAAAGACATGAGACAAAACCGAAAATTCATATAAAGTTTGGTGTTTTCAAGTCAAAGAGATTAGAGTGGGTTTGGAGAGTTTTAGTTTGGGAAAAAAGTAAGAACTTTATACAACAAGATGTTACCAAATGAAGAAAAATCGACATAAGAACTTACCAAAACACTCGGATCTATTATGAAAGAGAGACTTCGGAAGACTTCCATGAAGTCCGGACGACTTCTGGAAGTCCGACGACTTTGTCGAAGGCTTCCAAGAAGTCCGGACGACTTCCGGACGACTAACATGTAAGTCGCCCAGCCTTCCGATTTGAAAACCCGCATATTAAATCCGGATCTGAAAACCCGCATATCCAAAAACGTTCAAATGACTTAAAATAGAGAAAATGAGTGAAAGATTAGATAAATCTACATTTATAGAACACACAAAAATACATATCTAAAATTAATAGATTTACCTTTAAATTAGTAGAAGATGAGTACCATTTGATTAAAACCGCAAAAGAGATAGATTAGTAAGAAATACATGAGACAAAACTGAAAAATTCATATAAAGTTTGGTGTTTTCAAGTCAAAGAGATTAGAGAGAGGTTGGAGAGTTTTAGAATGATGAACATTACATTTTGTTGCAGCCATTTGAGAGGAGGAGAGAGAATGTGTAAATTTTTCTTTATATAGGAGACAAAAATCCAATTAGGTTAAATATTTTGACTCGGGCGACTTACATTTCGGTTATGCGGTGAAGAAATTAAAACGCATCGACTTACATGTAAGTCGTCCCAAGAGTTTAATATTTTTAATGGAAATTAAATATTTTTAGCGGAAACTAAAATAGAAGACTTTCCGGGCGACTTACAAGTAAGTCGCCCGGTTTAAATTATTTAAGCGGAAAATAATTTTTTAAAAATTTTAGCGGAATATTTGGACGACTTACGGGTAAGTCGTCTGTTTTAATTCTTCAGCAGGCGACTTACATGTAAGTCGTCCCAAGAGTTTAATATTTTTAGCGGAAACTAAAATAGAAGACTTTCCGGGCGACTTACATGTAAGTCGTCCGAAACTTCAGATTTGAAAAACACGCATATCAAATCCGATATGAAAAACACGCATATCCAAAAACGTTCAAATGACTTAAAATAGAAAATGAGTGAAAGATTAGATAAATCTACATTTATAGAACACACAAAAATACATATCTAAAATTAATAGATTTACCTTTAAATTAGTAGAAGATGAGTACCATTTGATTAAAACCGCAAAAGAGATAGATTAGTAAGAAATACATGAGACAAAACTGAAAAATTCATATAAAGTTTGGTGTTTTCAAGTCAAAGAGATTAGAGAGGTTGGAGAGTTTTAGAATGATGAACATTACATTTTGTTGCAGCCATTTGAGAGGAGGAGAGAGAATGTGTAAATTTTTCTTTATATAGGAGACAAAAATCCAATTAGGTTAAATATTTTGACTCGGGCGACTTACATTTCGGTTATGCGGTGAAGAAATTAAAACGCATCGACTTACATGTAAGTCGTCCCAAGAGTTTAATATTTTTAATGGAAATTAAATATTTTTAGCGGAAACTAAAATAGAAGACTTTCGGGCGACTTACAAGTAAGTCGCCCGGTTTAAATTATTTAAGCGGAAAATAATTTTTTAAAAATTTTAAGCGGGAATATTTGGACGACTTACGGGTAAGTCGTCTGTTTTAATTCTTCACCGGACGACTGAAATGTAAGTCGTCCGAGTAAAATGATCCGGTTAGGTTAAAACGCATATTGGTAAAATTAAAGGTTGATGCGATGTGGGCGACTGAAATATCGTCGTCCGAGTAAATTATTCAACAGACGACTGAAATATAAGTCGTCCACACCTAAACATAACCCCTAAACTTAATTATCTAATTAAATACTTCATAAAATCAAATCAAACTTGAAAAGTGTTTACTATACACATAAATAAACACATATAGGTGAAAACTAATTTTTGAAAAAAATATTTTAGTTTTCCAAAATCTAACCCTAACAATACATACAATACTACAACATATATTTGCCAAACTCCTAAACCAAAGTATTTCATGATTCACTACTTTCACTCATCTATCTTCAAAACAAATCAATTTTATCATATCTTAATTTATATCACTTAAAACTGTTTATAATTACTTGATTTTTATTTTTCACGATCAAAATATTTTTACAAAATTTATAAATTATTTTAAAATAAACTGGTACCGGACGACTTACACTTCATCGTCAGGGCGACTTCCAACATCTCGCAGACGACTCGGACGATTTACTTGGCTATATTCGTAAAATGGTTTCGTTTTTTGTTTGGTCACAATGAAATTTGTAATCTCACTAGGCTTTTAGGTTAGTTTTACATTTGATTCAAGTTTGGGTATAGGTTTGGGGTTAAAATCAAGTTGTGGGTTAGTTTTGGCAAAAACCCCTATAAAATATCTATATTTGAACATGTATATCATACTCACAAAAGCATTTTATATTCAACGCACTGTCCTAATTAAGGGAAATAAATAACAGATGGCATAAGTGTAAATAAAGCAGGGAAAATAACTCAAGAATAATTAAGGTCATAATCTTCCAGCTTATAAAAAGCATCTCATAGGACTCAAACCTTACCAAAGTCATATCCTATTGTATCATTCTCCTTCAAACATAGTCAGAGAAAAACAGCAGCTCTTGTCTGAAAAAAACTAGAGAGAAAGATAGAGAGAATAAAGAATGGATCATACGGTACTAAGCTCTCAAGTGTACCCATACACGATCCAAACCCAAAGCGAGTGCATCATCGTGAACCAGATCGATGGATCATCATCAGGCGACGGATCAAAGCCAGTGAAGCGGCGGAGGAAGAGGAGAAGCAAAGAGTCGTCAGCCAACAACGAAGATGACGTAAGGGCGACGGAAGGGATGTTTAGGAAGAGGAAGTTGACCGATGAGCAAGTGTCTATGCTTGAATATAGCTTCGAGAACGAGCATAAGCTTGAGTCAGGGAGGAAAGAGAAGATTGCGGGAGAGTTAGGTCTTGACCCGAGACAGGTGGCTGTATGGTTCCAGAACCGCCGTGCAAGGTGGAAGAACAAGAAACTCGAGGAAGAGTACGCTAAACTCAAGAGCCAACACGACTCAGTCGTCCTCGGCCAATGTCAGCTCGAGTCTCAGGTATACATTTTTTATCTTCATCATTTATAGATCAGAGAAATTTATGATCTCTGTGTTCATGACTCTATAGACATTTTTAGCAAAAAAAAAAAAAAAAAAAAAGACTCTACATCATAATGTGGTTGTTATTAATTAGGATTGTTAAATATTATAGAGATGTGAAACTTAAAAAAACTGAAACCCTGTATAAATATTTCAATCCGGTAGGCTTATTTATTATAGGACCTAGGAAGCGAAGGCCCACAAATAACATGAGTGGATTGGTTCGTCATCCTTTTATCTTATCCGAAACAGTTCAGTCCGTACAAACTCTATTGGGCTCGTTGATACTAATTTATATGTTTGCATATTATTTTTGCAGGTGCTAAAACTGACAGAACAACTGAGTGAAGCTCAGAATGAGATACGAAAACTTTCAGAACGACTTGTTGTCCAAGAAACATCAACAAACAGTTCAAGTTCGTCGTTTTCTGTTGAAGCCAATGATGCACCAACTGATTTCGAATTTTCACCAATGGATACTATCAATTACAACATTCCATTATACATGTTGGATAATAACTATTATTTACAAAACATGGAGTATTGGGATGGTTTGTATGTGCAATTTTAACAGCTTAAGTAATTTGAAGTCTTAAGGATGAAAAACATGTTCTAGAGGTAATGTAGAAATAGATGTTGGCCACACTGTTGTAAATGTAATGTTTTAAGTATCTATTTTAATAGTATAGATATAAAATGGTTATTCTAGTTTCTTATTTTTCCTCTAGTTTCATACATATAAAAATCTGATATATTGGCTAATATACATGATGAAGAGATGCCTACTTCCAAAGCATGCATAATTTAACTTTCACTGTTACCAAATTGGTCTTTAAATCCAGATGAAAACAGTAGGCATACATTCATTATCTGGTGTGGGGGGGTCAGTTATTACCGTGACAAAAGCAAAAGGAGGAGGAGTCAGCAGTAGAACGATGCTTGGCCTTTGAAGCTGGTGTAACGTAAGAGACGACGGCGGTGATGTCATCAAGCTTTCCTCCAGCATCCAGCCGTTGTTGGTCAACAGCTCTAGAACGTGCCAAATCCGCAATCTTCTGAGCCGTAGCTTTGGGGTCTAATCCGGGCCTAGCGGAACTAACAACCACAACTGTGATCTCATCGTTGTAGAGGTTATCATAGACGACACCATCCGTTCCCGCCACAATCACATCTTCAGCCTCCACATCAATCATGAATACCTGATTCACCACCAGTTAAGAGAGAAATGCGTCCTAATGTGGAGGAGCCCTTTGGCTGTGGTTTGAGAATGTGCTTTCTCTAACACCATTAACGGGTCAACAGAAGAATCCTTCTTAGCCTGTTCTCTAATAGCTGATACAGAGTTCGCGTGAAAGCAAGCCAGCCAGAAGACTACGTACTTGACTTGTAGAAGAGAACCAGAAGCAGCAGACATGAGGGCTCAGAGAGAGAGACCAGTTGAGAGGTTTAATCTGGATAGACAAAGTGGTGGTAGCTGACATCTGATTCTGAATAAAAGATAAACATCTTCCACTGCTTTTGAAATACCGACACACTTTAAATTCAAAGAGCTACATATTACCTGGCTTTTCAGTCTTGAGAGAGATTTAGGTTTTATTAGATTGATTTTACCAGATAAATATCTTCTAGGTAGATTTGTCTGTGTATATATGTCATGTCTTCTCTAATGTCTTGAAAACAAAAATAAATAATAAGAGAGATGCCATGGAATGGATAACTCCTCCTATTATGGATGGACATGGACCTACGAACGATCAACATTGTTTGGTCGATTCTCCCAATCAAAATCACTGGTCAAGTCGATTGGTACATTTCATTGGATTATCTGTCCAAAATTAGGAGTTTTCGAAAAATTGTCTATTTGGTAAAAATGTCCCCACACCTAACAAGCAAAGATACAAAAGTAAAAGTCATATCTCATCTCCTTATGTTTCCCTCATCAGTGCAAAAATTCGATCCCACCGTCGTTTTAGGACCAGCAAGCAAACATCATACATTTTAATAACACAAACTTCAATCCTCACCTAATGTTTGTCACTCATCATCGTATCATGATGATTGATGACCCCCAAAAAAATCGAAAATTAACTTTGTTGTTGTTTCTGCTAAGCTATAAGCTTTATGTACTTATATATGATTAAAATTCACACTGGGGGAACAACAACACTAGAGCTGCCTGCTGCTTTCACTGTTAAACAAAAATACCAAAAACATACTTATAAACTACACTCTTCTTCTACTTTCATGTCTCTCTCTCTTACGAACTTCTTCTACCAATGTCTTTGCCTGAAAACTCCCCCGCCGTCCCAAACACATCCATTCCACCCCCGCCTCCGATCGACGTTAACAGAGCCGACAACCCTCCACCGGGGTTACTACTTCCATTACCAACAGCTCTCCCCAATCCAAGAAAGTCAAGCGTCGTCTGTTTCGGACCAAACACGCAAGAGTTCCCCAACATTAGCTCTTTCAGCCCCCCCGATCCTCCTCCGCTACCACCGCTGCTGCTACAAGGTAGTAGTCCCAGCCCAAGATCGTGACTGCTGAGTTCCATGGATGAAGACGAAGCACTCGACACTACGCCTAACCCGCGAAGTAACGAGCCACCCGAGCCCGTGGAACCCATTTGGGCAGCTTTCTGGAGCAATGCGGTTGCTGACATCGCTGGCTGGGGCGGAGGAAGACTCAGAGGGGTTAGGAAGTGAGGTGGTGGATCTTGTGCCATCGTGGGTCGTCCGAACAAAGAGGGATTGGTGGAGAGACAGAGAGAGATGGGTTCCATGGATGAAGATGGTGCGAACAGACTTGTGGAAGGAGGAGTTGAGGATGCATATAAACTAGGCGAAGCTGTCGATGATGCAAACAAGCCTGCGTATACGCCCTTGTTGTTGTTACTACTATGATCATCGCTCGCATTGAAACCGATGGTTCTTGGAGTGCGGCTATGGTCATCGCTCACGTTGAAACCGATGGTTCTTGGAGGTTCTTCGTCCATGATGACTTCAAGAGGGTTGTTTTCAGGAGATTCTGGAAACAGAGGAAGGAGTGGGTCATTCACATAAATGTATGAGACTTCTTTTCGATCTAATAAATGTTAAATGTATAAACTATAAACTTAGAAGGATATAACAGCGTGGGCTAGAGACAAAACAGTTGTTCATGTGTGTAGTAGAGACAAAAGTTGATCCAATAATTAATGCCAAGCAGAGAGTTTGTGTAATATGTACCTGAAGAACTCTCAACCGGCAAAACCGAGGGAGATGAGATTTTGGCAGGCTCATTCGAAGTGGGAGGCGGAGTAAGAGGAGCGGCGGAGGCTGGAGATTTCAGCTCAGGTTGGAGGACGACGGCTGTTTGAGGACAAAGTTGATTGGTATGAGTATGATTCATGGCAGTCTCTTCAGCCAACACATCACAGAAAGCTCTGTGCGTTATGAAGCTATCTTTCCTGCAACCAACCAACACACATGTTAGTCTCAAAGATGCAAAATTTATTAAAAAAAGAAGAAGATCCAAAAGGGGACCTGGAAAAGAGAGTTCCACAGTCGCATCGATACTCCTTGGTGCCGCAAATCTTGGAGTGAGCCTTCCAATCAGACTGAACAGCGTACTTCTTGGAGCATTTCTCGCACTTGTATTTCTTGTCGCCGTGTTTCCGACAAAAGTGTTTCTTGATCCCAGTGAGATCTCCAAGAGCACGCGAAGGGTCGTGGTGAACACAGCCGGACACAGGACAGACATACACTTTCTTCCTCACTTCCTTGCTCGATCTCTGCCGAAGCTTCCAGGGTAGGTTGTGACCACGACGGTGGAGCTGGAGGTTCTGGTCTCGTTGAAAGCCTTTCTTGCAGATTTCGCAGACGAATCGGTTCGTTGCCATCAGAGTTTTGGGTGACAAAGCTATCACCTCCGCTTCTGGATCTGAAGAATATGGAGTGAAGAAGGTGAAATAAACTTTAAAGAAGAAAAAAGTTTGGATTTAAAAAGAAAAAAAAAAAAAGGGGTACCAGGCATTCCGGGGAGGTTCCGTTTCTTCTTAGGAGGTTTATTATGGTTTTGGTTTCCGGTGGACGAGACGCTTCTTGCATCCCCGGAAACCGTTGATGAATTATCTAAATCTACCGGCATCTGCAAAACCTCAGCTTCTTCCTACTCTGTTTTTTTTTACTATCGTCTTTAATTTTTCAGCGATCAGCTTTTCGTAAAAAACAAAACCTTTTTTTCCACCAAACTTTTCTGATAAACTCAACTCTTTTTCTTTCGTTCTGACCTCTCTTCCCCAGAAAATATCAAAACTTCATTACCCGATAAATATTATTATTTAACCCTCAACTCTCTCTCTCTCTCTCTCAACACGCTTCCTCCATCCACTGATCTGTTTCAATGGCTGAGATTCCACCGGTGTTTGATCCTTTCTTTCCCTATAGAAGCACCGAAGGCGGCTTTGGCTTGTGAAACTTCCTTCTTTTTTTTTTTTTTTTTTTTTGTGAAAGCTTCGATTTTATTTCGTTTCTTTTGTTTGTCCCAGACAAAGGATCTTTCTTCCTCTTCTTCTTCTTTCTCTCTCTCGATAGGGGACAATTATACTATTTTCTTTTTCTCAACTTTTCTGCTTTGAAAATTTATATTTATTTACTACCTACAATTTCTTTTATAATTGTGTCGGCTTTCCCATTTTTTTAATATTATGATTTTTGGATTCCCATGCACAATTTTTTAATTAACACAACCTCTCTTCTTTTCTTTCTTTTTATTTTTTTGACGACGGTGTACAAAATAAAAACACACCAAACATTCATGAGTCAAATGGTAATTTTTTTACCAGTTTAGCCAAAAGAAAAGAGAAAAAAAAAAATCATAGCATGTGGATTTATGCAGTGCCCCCAATAAATGCAGTATCAGGAATTTTATTGTTTTTCTATTATACATGTTACGTAATCAACTGACCAAGTATTTAATATCCCTGACTTTATTGAAATTTTCGTTTTCGTTTCTTTTTCAGTGTAATTCTAATACTAAGTTTTTTTTTCACGACAGAAAAATAAAAGGAAGAAGCGATTATTTACTTCTAGTGGTGATAATAATAAGAAATAGCGTTTTGTTTTAGCGTTTACATGCCTTGTTGGCATTTGGGACGCTTAGATGTTGCCACGTGAGTCTGTTTATCTGAGTTGCATCCGCTGGATAAACTGGACGATGGCATGTGGAAAAATACTAACCAGCTTTGGATTTTGCGTTCTGTTTACACCGCCACATCACTCAACATATTTTTTCCATTACAAGAAAGTAGTTATTTTAGAATAGAAAGGGGCGAAACTTATCGAGCGATATATGGAATTTACTGGATCATCTATGGATGATACTGTATATATATTGCATTATATGGCTTGTCGTGTTTGGAAAGTTGTAAAATCTTGTAGTAATGTTTCTTTTATACAAACGTCCATTAGAACTAGCATTTGACTTTGCAAACATATAAATTAATTAATTTGGACCCCCTTTTATTGCTTTCCCTTGTTAGTTTCAAAGGAGGAATTATTTAGGCCCATGGGTCCCTCCACAAACACACTATTCTGCCAGCTTACAAATTCCTTAGCATATGGTCCAAAATAACAGTTCCAACCACTAGTATCCAATAATCTTAACATTATTAGCGAACTATCATCGTTCAAAATCTTGTATTGTTGTTTGATGATCTTGATACATATTAGTTGTAAACTTATCCTTAGTAGCATTTGAGGTTTACAAGTCAGCATCATGATTTTCTTAAATTTAATTATTTATTTAAATATATTTTAAATTAATCAACAGTTATTCAAATTGTGATACGTAAATTAAGACTTTTGTATTTTCATTTTTGTTTGAAATTTTATTGGGTTGGACCAATTATTGAAAAGGACAAGGCTGACGCTGGTTTTTAATGAGTAGCCCCCATGGACGTTACACCACTCATTATTCATTCAAGATTTATAAATATATACGTTGTCCAGAGAAAGATATGGTTCAAATTGTTTGTCCAAAAATAGACACAGGAATTGTCTCTGGTTTTACACTAAGCATGACATCATTGCATGTCTATTGAACACTAATGGAAAATTTTACACGAACCCAAAAGAAGAGGGCAACCCAAGACCAAAACAACCAGTTTAAACAGTATGCAAGTAGGAGATATTTGTTTGTTTACAAAGAATAAATTTGTATAACAAATCCTAAAGACGAGGACAACCAAGACCAAAATGAAATTTAAAATAATATTTATTTCTCTCCATCATCACAAGAAAAACACAATCCCCAAATTTTTGTTTTCCCCAAATTTATATACCAGAGAAAAATCATTGAGTGAATTATACAGACGAAAACTATAGATTTTAATTTGTATGGAATGGTCGTCGATATAATACTGTTTTACACTCACATAATATACGTATCGCATGACATGCATATTACTTGTGGCTCGTATATAATATTGTTCTCAAGATTTGACCAAAAAAATATTGTTCTCAACAACAACATTTAATTAATTAAGTTATTTTCAAAAAAAAAAACAACATTTAATTAAGATTAAAAAAAAAAATATAAGAAACTAAAACAAAGGAGAACCACAAATATTAACTGGAAGACCCTTCTAAAATAATTAAACACGAACGAAGACAAAGTTTCGAACCAGTACCACCAATTAACTAAAACAAAAACAAAGAAGAGGTTTCATGAAATACAGGGGTGCTGACAATCTTTGAGCCATTTGTAGGTTTTGTTCAATCGATCGCTCATAGAACAAAAGAAAATCACAAGAACAAGAAGAATCGAAGGAGTGGGAAGTGCATGAGGAAGCTGTGTCCGAACGTAGACAGAGACGATGGTTTGGAGACGGTTTTGGAAATTCCGATACCAGAGGAGCTGTTCTCCGGTATGGGCAATAACGTTGCATTGAGGTGTCAGAATATGATGACGTGGATGAAAGCTCAAACGTCTGATAAATTGTCGCAACCGCTAATCGCTGCTCGTATCAACGAGCTTCGTTTTCTGCTCTACCTCGTTGGATCGCCTCTTATACCTCTCCAGGTTCAAGTTGGTCACTCTGTTCATAAGCCTGTCAAAGATTCCTCCATTGTAAGTCATTAGGCCCCGTCTTAGAGACCAGTCCATATATAGTTTAACTGGTGAGGATCTAATCAGTACTCTCACTTATTTAATTTAATTAGCAAGCATCGACGGCGAAATACATAGTGCAGCAATACATAGCGGCGACGGGAGGACCTGCTGCGTTAAACGCCGTGAACAGTATGTGCGTTATTGGGCAAGTGAAGATGACGGCGTCAGAGTTTCACCAAGGAGATGATTCCAACGTTAATCTTAAAAGCAACGATGAAATGGGTGGTTTCATATTGTGGCAGAAAGATCCAGATCTGTGGTGTTTGGAGCTCGTTGTCTCTGGATGTAAAGTCATATGCGGTAGTAACGGTCGGCTTTCGTGGCGACATTCTTCTAACCAGCAAACACCGTCGTCTACCGGTACACCGAGACCTCTCCGCCGTTTTTTACAGGTACCAACACGTTCATAAATTTTTAAGGGTTATGTTGAACCGGTAATGGTTTATTAATTGTTACTAGGGTTTAGATCCTCGTTCGACCGCGAATATGTTCCTCGACGCGACATGCATTGGAGAGAAGATTATCAACGGCGAAGATTGCTTTATATTGAAACTTGAGACGAGTCCGGCGGTTAGAGAGGCTCAAAGCGGTCCAGATTTCGAGATCATTCATCATACGATATGGGGTTATTTCAGCCAGAGATCGGGACTGTTGATACAGTTTGAGGACTCGAGGCTTCTGAGTATGCGGACCAAGGAAGGCGATGTATTTTGGGAGACGAGCGCCGAATCGGTGATGGATGATTATCGGTACGTGGATGATGTGAACATCGCTCACGGTGGGAAAACTACAGTTACGGTTTTTAGGTATGGTGAAGCGTCGGCGAACCATCGGAGACAGATGACGGAGAAGTGGCGGATCGAAGAAGTTGATTTTAACATTTGGGGTCTCTCGGTCGATCATTTTCGTCCTCCCGCCAATTTGCTCACCGGAAACTGATTTTTTTGTTATCCGTTCCATTCGCATTATCCGATTTCCATTCATTTTTTTTCTTTGCTACTAGGTTTTAAAAGTATCAACCAGCGAGCCGGTGTAATAAATTAATATTGATCTTGATGACTGAATCTTGCGTTACAAGCTAACAATAATATTTACAAGGTTCTATACAAATGTCATACTTTGTAGTATAGTGGACCTATACTAAACTGTTCTATAAAATAAAACACTGCATGGAAACATAATAATTCACTGAACTAGAGTGTGTTGGAATTGGGTTTTTTAGTTTTAGGCCCGATTGATTGATGAAGATTTGAAAATCTAAAAAACCTCCGTTGCCGGGAATCGAACCCGGGTCTCCTGGGTGAAAGCCAGATATCCTAACCGCTGGACGACAACGGAATTGATATACATTAGTCTCACTGAGACTTCAATTTTCAAGTGTTATGACATTTTTAAAATGTTCTATACAAATTTGACCCATTTACAAGTGCACAATCTGGGGAGGTAAAGCCGTAAATATGGTGGGAGAGTGAGGGTAGTAAAGGGAATAGAAAGAGTTGATCGTTTTCTATTTTTCTTAGTGAAGGAAGAACCTCACCTCGGTGGCTCTCTCTCGCTCGCGAGTTGTGAGGAAAAGCACACTATATTTGTCTGTTCATTTCTACGGAGGAGTTGCAGCATACAAGTCATTCACGAAGAAGAAGAAGAAGAAGAAGAAGAAGATGTGGCGCTGCGTCTCTCGTAGCCTTCGTGTTCCTTCCTCAAGGAACTCCTCCTCGCTCACTGGATCTCGCTTCCCTAGATTCTTCTCCTCCGCTTCTGTAAGATCTCTCTCTCTCTCTTCCGATTATTAGTTTTCCGTTTCGATGGTATGTGGAATCTCTCTCGAGAGATAAAGAGAGTTGTGAACCTCACAGGGCGTCTAGTTTATTCACATGATAGTTTTGTTGAAAACCTGTCATTCTGTTGGAGTTTTTATATTTGGATGGGATCGCGTTTTGTAGAAATGCTTTGTGCTGATTGATTATGCATGATGCAGCAGACCGGTGATTACACGATAGTGGATCACACCTATGACGCGGTGGTGGTGGGAGCTGGTGGTGCAGGGCTTAGGGCGGCCATTGGATTATCGGAGCATGGCTTTAACACCGCTTGCATCACCAAGCTTTTCCCCACACGCTCCCATACCGTCGCTGCTCAGGGTGGTATTAATGCTGCTCTCGGAAACATGTCTGAAGATGACTGGAGATGGCACATGTATGATACTGTCAAAGGCAGTGACTGGCTTGGTGATCAAGATGCTATCCAGTACATGTGTAGAGAGGCACCTAAAGCTGTTATTGAACTTGAGAACTACGGCCTTCCCTTTTCTCGTACTGAAGAGGGTAAAATCTACCAGCGTGCCTTTGGTGGTCAGAGTCTTGACTTTGGCAAAGGTCTTACTCTCTCTCTCTCTCTCTCTAACGTCTTTTTGTTTCGAAAGCTTCTCATATTTGGCT
This sequence comes from Brassica carinata, assembly GCA_016771965.1. NCBI lineage: Eukaryota > Viridiplantae > Streptophyta > Magnoliopsida > Brassicales > Brassicaceae > Brassica > Brassica carinata. The sequence goes on along the minus strand of CM028697.1, from coordinate 65,272,304 downwards.
TTCTTTTTCTTTTACCATCAGGTGGGCAGGCCTATCGTTGTGCCTGTGCTGCGGATCGGACTGGGCATGCTCTCTTGCATACCCTTTATGGACAAGCTATGAAGCATAACACACAGTTCTTTGTTGAATACTTCGCTCTCGATTTGCTCATGGCTACTGATGGTATGTGTCTGGGAGCTTTTTTCTTTCTTTCTTTTTTTTTGCTGTCGGTATTCATGCAACATTGTTACTTCATTCATATGCAGGCAGTTGCCAGGGTGTTATTGCACTAAACATGGAAGATGGAACACTCCATCGTTTCCGCTCTGCACAAACAATTTTGGCCACTGGGGTGAGCTAGTTCTTATGTAAGACCAAGTTTTCCAGTAGTGCAAATATGCTCACCTGATGGCTGCTGTTTTTTTCCCAGGGTTATGGAAGAGCATACTTCTCTGCAACCTCAGCACATACATGCACAGGAGATGGCAATGCTATGGTTGCACGTGCTGGTCTTCCACTCCAGGTTTGCCACCGCTTTCGTTTTGAGATAAATGGTGTATAATGTCTTTGTGTGCTATGCTTGTCTAATAACTTTGTGCAGGACTTGGAGTTTGTTCAATTCCATCCAACTGGTATATATGGAGCCGGTTGTCTCATCACCGAAGGTTAGCATCTTGTCCTCACATGCACTAATTTGATTGCAAAAAAACTAAAGATTTAATATGAGTTGCGACATTTACATTTTTGATGTTCGTCTATTATACAATTGCAGGATCTCGAGGTGAAGGTGGTATTCTTAGGAACAGTGAAGGTGAACGATTTATGGAACGATACGCTCCAACTGCCAAAGATCTTGCATCAAGAGATGTTGTGTCCAGATCTATGACTATGGAAATCAGGGAAGGTCGTGGTGTAGGTATGCTTCCCTTAAAACTAGTTTTCTTTTTTTTTTTTTGGAGGAAATCTCATTACATGTCTTTGAGCTGTATCCGTGCTTGATTTTGTGATACTTTAATACTCTTTTTTTTTTTGGATCTGTTGCTAAAATCGCCAGGACCGCACAAGGATCATATCTACCTCCATTTGAATCATCTTCCACCAGAAGTTCTAAAAGAAAGGCTTCCTGGAATCTCTGAGACAGCTGCAATATTTGCTGGTGTTGATGTCACCAAAGAGCCAATTCCAGTCTTGCCCACTGTTCACTACAACATGGGTGGTATCCCAACAAATTACCACGGCGAGGTAAGAATAGGAGAAGCCTTTTGTAGAAACTTTGGGTGAAATTTGTGTAGAAGGAATCATGAGATGCATTAAAAGTCTCGCAGCCAAATTAATTCTTTTCATTTTTTGTCCTGCAGGTAGTGACCATAAAAGGAGATGATCCAGATGCAGTGGTTCCTGGGCTTATGGCTGCTGGGGAGGCAGCTTGTGCATCTGTTCATGGTGCCAACAGGCTTGGTGCAAATTCTCTCCTCGACATTGTTGTGTTTGGTCGTGCTTGTGCAAATAGGGTTGCCGAGATAAGCAAACCAGGTTAGTCATTTTTTGAGGATTTCTCGAGTAAAAAAGGAATAGTCTCATTAATTGCATTGTTTCAAACGGTGCAGGTGAGAAACAGAGACCTCTAGAGGAGAATGCAGGAAAGAAGACAATCGAATGGCTGAACAAGTTAAGACACTCAAGCGGGTCGCTTCCTACATCAAGTATCAGATTAAACATGCAGAGAATCATGCAGAATAATGCAGCTGTCTTCCGCACCCAAGAAACATTGGAAGAAGGTAAAGTAGAAGAATCTTTTTTCTTAATTTATGAGCTCTATGGCTCTCTCTCACCTGCAGAAGCCGCCTATTTTCTTACACATTAATTGGTCTGAAATAAACACAGGTTGTCAGTTGATCGACAAGGCCTGGGAAAGCTTCGAGGATGTCCAAGTTAAAGATCGGAGTTTGATATGGTAAAAAAAAAAAAGTGATACTTTTACAAATGTGATCGATATTTAGTAATGTTCCAAAAAGCGCTTTCTTACTAAACTTATTTTATAAAAATGCAGGAACTCTGATTTGATAGAGACAATAGAACTGGAGAACCTTTTGATAAACGCTTCCATAACAATGCATTCAGCGGAAGCACGAAAGGAAAGCAGAGGAGCACATGCTCGGGAGGACTTCACGGTTTGATTCCACTTCCTCGTTTAACATGCATATATATGATTTAACCACTCTCAAATAATAGTAATAATATAATGACTGTGGGTGGGTGCAGAAAAGAGAGGATGGAGAATGGATGAAGCATACATTGGGGTACTGGGAAGATGAGAAGGTGAGGTTGGAGTATAGACCTGTTCACATGGACACTCTCGACGATGAGATTGACACTTTCCCTCCCAAAGCTCGCGTCTATTAATTGATTCCCTTCCCCTCACACACAAGCAAAGTAGCAAGCCATATGCTTTATTACTTTTTATCTCATCAGAATAATTAATAACAATATCAGGGGAAGGAAAATGGAATTAGAAGAAGACCAAAAGAAAAATTGTTTTCCACTTGTTACAGTGTTGATAATCTCATGATAGAGGACAAAGCAGCGTTCGTCATCATCTGGGTTTTTACATTTTGACACCTGAAGTGTGTAATAAAGTGATTACAAACAAAAGAAAACTTTATTTGTTTGATATATTTCTCTTTTTTTTTTATCATTTCCTGGAACACTACACTTTGTGATATAAGCAGTTTTTAAATATGTTTTTCTTATTAACTCTGGATCAGTGGATGGATGTTAATAAATAATTAGACTGGAAACTAGAGATCCAATTGTGTGTGTTCATCTGAAGAAAAGAAAACAGTAATAAAAATAGGGGTCTGTCTGATCAAGCAAAGACTAGACTAGTCTGGGTTTTAGGCTTTGTGGCTGATTCACTTTTAATGACCACGATTTTCAAATCAACACACTGAACTATTTTGGATTGGGTCGGTAGCAAAAATCTGATAGGCCGAATAGCTGGACCAGCTTACTTGGGTTTTTTATTAACTTTTCTTTGCGGCTCAAATTGGTAAGATAGGATTTGTCACTGAAATATAAACCGTCGCATCGTGTGGTATGGCATCTCTGACAAACACGTTAGCCGACTCCTTTCTTCGCCCGCCACATGTCATCAGAGCTCTACGTGACGAAAGCTTGGCAAGACACCGTCGTACTAGGGGAAACAGAGATGCTTAATTAAAGCTTTAGTCCTGACGTGATAAAATTCGATAACTCCACCTTTTATAACCTTTCTTTATTCAAAATGCACCACGTAGTACATAATGTACATTAACTCGTATCAGTCCCCTAGTATTAACTAGTATTAAGTAGAGAGTTCTTTAAACTTATAATCTTCTTGTAAGAAGTAGAAACTACTTCCTCTCTATAAATTCAAAGACTTAAAAAAAACCCTCAGAAAGGTGAGAAATGATCTACGTGTTTAAGACTATCCGACCACTATTGGTACCGCTTCTGACCAGCAAAAGATGGATAAGAAGCCTGAAAATCCAAACGAGGAAACCGGTATTTGTCTTGTCCACTTTGTATGTGTAATAGCGTTTGGAAGTTATTCTAATGTTAACCAGCGGGGTTAGCCTAGTGGTACTTGAGGGAGCTTCGGCCCCAATACGGTCCCGGGTTCAATTCCCGTTGGCCACCGAGGCTTTCACATGGGTTCTTCGGCCCGAGGAGAACACGTGGTCTGACTCCTCTAAGTCTACTCCGTGGCTAGTCTGGACCATATAAATGGGGCCAGGACACTCCTCTTAAATCTCAAAAAAAAGTTATTCTAATGTTTTTGCTCCATTATCTTTGGATGAAAATGGAGCAGGGACGTGATGTCGCATTCGTTTGGAGAAGGGTACGCAACGAGGTCTGATGAAGAAGGGTTTGGAGGAACCTATGGAGGAAATCAAACTTTCCAAAAGGACAACAATGATAAGGTCCATGAGAACCACCCTGGTAATTTCACAACACTTTATTATATGTACAATACAAGTAAATATCTCTTAATCGACGGTGATTGTTTACGGTTATGTATGTATTTTCATTTTGGAAAGATTACGACAAAACTCAAGGTAGCGAAGCCAAGGAGAAGCAGAAAGCTAGGAACCAGACGTAAACGATTTTCGTTTTACTTTTCTATTTAATTTTATAATAAATGAAATCAAACTTGTACTATGTAGATTCTTGCTCAAGCTTTCTATTGTGTTTTTGGACCCGGTAATTTTGGTTTTTATTTTTATTTTTGTTACCATCATCACTGGGTGTATTTGAATATTAGAAATAAAACGAATGATTTTTTATGGAATAGGAAAATTTGGAATGATTTTAAAAATGGAATAAAAACTGAAATTATAAATGGAATAGAGATTCCATACATATTCATTCACGAGAGTTTAGAATATGAATAAAAGGAATGATTTTTACCAAAGATTTATTTTTTTGTTTCATTCCAAAAATAGAATAAGTGGAATTGTGTTTGGAAACTATTCATGATAACTGGTAACTAGTTTATGGAATCCCGATTCATTCCAAATGATTTTATTCCAAAAAATGACATTCCAGTTGCAACCACTGAGATATATCAGTAAAACTAGGACACTTGTTTATCCAAGGCATATGTAATTAACTCACTCTTACTGATTCTTCTCAACTGAGAGCATTTTCAATCTTATTCCATTTTCTACTCCAAATATTATTTTGGAGTAAAATCTTCTCCAATCTCATTCCATTTTCTGTTGAATTTTTTTTATTTGTGAATTGGTCCTTTAAATCTTTAATGTTTTTATTTTTTTGTTTAAATAATATTTTAAAATGATACAATAACATAAATAAACAAGATATTCCATTATTTAATAACTTTACATAAAAATATATACTCTAATTAAAAATAATAATAATATAAAATACAGATAACATAAAATGATCTACAGTTGTGTTTCGCACATGTTCGGTTTTGGGAAAAATGTGTTACATGACATCATGACTACATGTATAATTTTACATAACATAATAATTGAAGATGAGCGTGAATTCGATGCACCAACTGAACTTGGAAGAGAAGGTACACCTCCATATATCAAAATTGCAGAAGATGAAAATGTCCGATTTCAAAGTTTTCTTGTTCGATTTAGGAATATCAAAAATAAAGAAGTTTATGTTTCATTACGAAATGTATTAGTTGATCATTTGTGAGAAAAATATTCTTTAAACGAACTTATATGTTGTCTTTTATTTTATTTTTATGATTTCTTGTACTTTTTAATAATAAATGTTTATTTTAAATAAATAATATTTTAAGGAATTTTTGTAAACATAAAATAGTTGGGGTTAATTAGTAAATTTTTATAAATATAAGGTATTATTAACAATTATTAATAAAATATATTATTTTTGGAGTAGAATATAGAGTAATACATTGGAGAAAAACCTTACTCCATTTTGGCGTTACACCATTTTAGAGTAAAATATGGAGTAATACACTGGAGATGCTCTAAGCGTGGCTCATGCATGCCACCCGAATGTCTACACGTGTAGTCGCCGCCTTCTATCTTGTTTCGCCTGTAATGAAAATTCATAAATAGATATAAACGCCTTTCACAATTCATAGACAAATCTCGGTTTTTTTTTTTTTTTGCTATCTACTATTTTTTAATTAAATGTTAAGGTCCAACTGGACCAAGCCCGAAACTATATATTACAACCCAAGCAAATGCCCACACCTACATTAAGTCACCATTGGCCACAAAAACCAAAAATAACTAAGCCCATTACACCATCGAACCAAACCCGGATCCTCAACAACGAGATCAACACGTGTAAGTCATATCCCTTCATCTTCCCCACGGCGGAGAAACCCAACAGTGTTTCGCCGGAATCACCCTGAAACCCCACATGCATCTTCCACGAACAGCTTCCAATTGAAATCTTCGAGATCTCATCCCGAGCCAGCAAGCCACCAAACACCAGATAAAACTAAACCTCCATCCAGATTGTCTTCTTCACCATAGCTTCGTCTTCGGAGAGCATCTATCGATCTATTCAAATCTCATCCAAAACCCGAAGCCGACAAATCAGTAACACATAGAACTAAATGTGTTGATAACCTAAAGCCAGTGACGATGGAACTGACAAAGCTCCCACCTCCCGGAGTCAAAAGAGTTGATCATATGGAAACAAAAGTTGGAAGGAAACAACGGTCCCTCTCCCTCCCTCCAGAACATGCAAATCGAAAGAAATAAAAACAAAAACCTGACCGACGGTGGCTGTGGAAGCCCACTCCGTCGGCCGGAAGACACTATTCACGTCGGAAATCAGAAACTAGAGAGAAGGCATAGCAAACTTTTTTTGTTATAGCTCTACAAAAAATACTACTAGCTGGTACCACACTACATTTACTTTTTTTCTCGGTTTTATTTTATGAACCGATAAGCGTTTAAAACCCAAGTAAAACAATGAATCTACTGTATATATTTTCACCGGCGGTTACGTAAATGCCAATCACTCAAAATGTCACGTTAGGGGTGGGCGTTTTATCCGATATCCGGACTCAACCCGTAAAATATGAAATTGCAAGATACCCGAAAGATACTCGAACGGATATTGAATTAGGAGAGATTTGATATCTGAACCTGAACAGGTAATATCCAAACCCAAATGGATATGTGAAGCTAACCAAACATACATGGTCAAAATCAGACAATATACATATAATTATAGACAAAATCATTTGATACTCATTTAAAATACAAATTAAACTTTTGACTTTTACATTAACAAAAGTTGCATCTAAAATTTTAAAATAATAACTAAACTACTATCTTTATGTTTTAAAGTTTTATCTTCAAACCTATCAATAATTTAATCTATTAAAAATTAAAAAAATCAGTTAAGTTAATATATATATATATATTTCAAATACAAAAAACTTAGACAATGCAGAATTTAACTTTTTTTCTTTCAAAATCTAAATATTTGAAACCGATAATTTCGAACCCCACTCAAAATGTAGAAATATCCGAACGGGTTTTATATTTTTATACCGATATCCGATCCGAATCCGAACGGGCACTTATCCGCCAACCCCTACGTGACATAGCCTTTGTGGGTTAGATTTCTTTTATTTTAAATCACGACGTCGATGGCATTGCTGCTGCTTCTCCGGTAAGGAAAAACCAACCCACCGATGCCCTCCCGCAGCAAGGATGGATTCTACACAGAACCGATAGAAAGACAACACAACCGAAGTATTAGGATTTTTTGGCTCTGCCGAGGTCTGATGCAAGTAGCTTTTATCACAATACAATGGAAATGCTGAGGCTGTAATTCGACAACTTTTTGGTTAAACCAAAACCGAACTAAACGGATTAGAGCCGAACTTCTTTTAGTTTATTTGGATGAGTTATTATTGTTTTTTCTCTTCTGCATTTAGTGTATGTGTGAATGTACAGTACTTTACGGTAGGTACAGTGGTGAACAAAGAAAAACAAGTTTTAACAAAAATTGTTTGTACAAATAAAATATATCTTTTGTTGTTATCATTTCAAAGTGTTCTAATACTATTTATTCTAAACACTAATATATATAATTTCGATATACCAACCGGCCCTGACCAAAACACTAATTATTCTAATATAAATAAAAATTAATTTTAAATAATTAATCAATATATAATACTATAAAAATGAATATTTGTTTAAAAATATCTAAAAAGATAAAATCTACCAATTAATTAAATCGTTTAAAATTAATACATTTAATTACAAATAAATATTTATAAATAAAGTACTATGATTATAATATTATTAATTTGTACGGATACTGTAATTAAGAGACTAAAGAGTGAATAGCCTCCTGACCGCTAGTGTCTTGATTCGGAGTCGGACGAACTTTAATGGTTGTAGAGCTATTATGCTTCGGCGATGTCTTTTTCTATAATTGAACATTATTTAGGTAGCTTAAATTTTCGATTAAGTGAACTGCTTGTTTTTCTTGCAATCATTTTATTTTGAAAGAATATCACTAGCATGCGACCTACTTTGTAACAATTCTAATAAACAAAATATATCGACTTTAATTCATTAGTTTATTTGCAACAATTAAGCACGTACAATCTCTATATAAATGCCCCCATAGAACAAGTATTACTTCACACCACCTCTCAAATATTCTTAGAGTCCTTAACACAGATATTTAATATCTCTCTCTTTTTCTGTTTTCTTTTCGATCCCCCATTTTTTTCTCCAGCGGAGTCTTCTATGGGTCAAAAGAAAACATTGTTCGTTTGCGTTTTTTTCGTGATGGTGCTTTTTAATGGGTTTAATTGCGTCCATGGACGAACCCTAAGAAACATGAAAGTTGATGATAAGATGAATGTTGGTCATGATGATAGCAAGACGATGAAGGCTATGAACAACGATCTGATAGTTGATGAAAAGGCGGTCCAGCTCTCGCAGCCACCTCCTTCGCCACCACCGGAAAGTAAAGATGCAGAAGATTTCAGGCCTACAACACCTGGTCATAGCCCTGGGATTGGCCATAGTTTATCGCACAACTAAACATTTTCATGCAATTGTTATTCCACATATGCATGTGTATATGTGTATTTGTGATTTGTAAACGTATGATTTACTATTGTATTTTAATCATGTTCATGCAGTTCCACTTATAATACGTACGTAACGATGTTCGATGAAAAAAATCTTCAATTTGCTTCTTGGAATACAAATGGTTTAGGTTTTCTTTTCCAGTCGAGGTTGAGTACAGATGATACCTCATCATCCGTATATAAGAATCATTCGGAAACTACGTATATGTAGATCCTAAAATATACATTAAGTATTTGATAGTGATCGAAAGTTTAATATAAGGAAGAAAAGATGATGTAGGCAACAATATCTTTAGAACACAACGATATAATTAGATTCCAGTAGGCAAAGATAGATTTTATTGATGAATAAGATTGAATACAACGAATGAAATGAGATCGAACGTTACGAATGAGATCGAACGTTACGAATGAGATCGACAAGAGAGAATACTTAAAGTTAGGTGAAAACAAAGTCGAAGTATGAGTGTAGCTCTCTCCAGGGTTTTCAACGTATCTATCTTCGTATCCATCGATCTCTTCTTATAGTGGATCACTCCGCGATCTCCGTAACCGCTCTCTCGATCTCCGGGCCCTCTATCTCTTTGAACAGCTCGTAATGGGCCTCTTACTCGTTCCGCGTCGCATGGTCCAGACCGATGCTGGACCATTTGGCTTATGGACCAAAATTGTGTCCAACAATATACACATTGTTAAATATTGGCCACAATAATTAATCATAAGAACTGGTTATTAGTTTAAAGTTTTATATAAATATTTGAAGTTTTAAAACGCAGATACAACGTTTATGACTTTTAAACATTGCTAAAACTATCTACTTAAAAATCTATAAAATTTGATATAATAACGAACTTGTTTTATTAATTCCAAAACATATATGTATAGAAATATTGTACAGTTGTAATTTGAAGTTTGAACTATTACTAACTACTCCATCCGTTTCGATTTAATTATCGTTTTAGGTTTTTGCATACAGATTAAAAAAATATTAATTTTGTATCTTTTTAATAGAAACCATCATTACCTATACATCTAATCATATTTCAATCAATAGAAAAATTAATATGAGATTAAGATTAATAAATTTTGCGAACTTTAAAACGACACTTATTTTGTGACAAAAATTTTTCTCGATAAATAATTCAGAACGGAGGAAATAATAAATAAAACAATAGCTATTGTATGTATTTTGTATGCGTCAGAAAACTTTAAAAAAGCATATATTTTGTCTGCGTCAGAATACTTTTAAAAGATACTTAGACACTGTTCGTTTACGTGTCGCGCGACCTACGACTTGCGACTTCCGACTAAGATTACGTTCATTTACGTGTTGCGACCTGCGACTTGCGACCTGCGACTTGCAACCTGCGACTAAACCTGCGATCTGCGACTAAAACTATATTCGTTTACGTGTCGTGCGACCTGCAATCTGCGACCAGTCGCGCGATCAAAATTTTTTTAGTTTTCAGTCGCTGTTTTTTCCGGCGACTTGAATGAGAACCGGCGAGTGGTCATGCGATCAGTCGCGCGACATCAAAACGAACAACAATCTGCGACTTGCGACATGTGACCAATCACAGGTCGCATGTTACGCGACAGCAAAACGAACAACGACCTGCGATCAGTCGCATGTCGCAGGTCGCGCGATAGGTAAACGAACATGGCCTTATATATTTTGATAAATTGAAAAGATATATTTGAATCACCCTAAAAATCAATATATACATGTATATAATTTATAAAATATAATTAACTCTTTTTGACTCTGGATGTTAAAATGTCAAAGAATCAGCACGGCCTCACATGCAAAAAGACCTTACAAACTGTGGTAATATCCCAAATTTTTGAATATTCGTACTACTATGCCCTAAAAGTTGTGCAGGCATATGATGACATGTTAAAAGGTGTGAGAAGGTTGTTCTATTAAAAAACTGTGGTAAAATTCTTTTTCGTATAATTTTTTTCTCTCTGTGACGTTCTTATAGTCAGATCTGCTTATAGTATGTGTTATGTGGTGATAAAGCAACGGCAATGGTGCTGCGGTGAACTGATGGTTTACAAATAACTAAATGTTTACTTTGAACTTATATTATAAATAAAGACATCTCTTGGTAAGTTGGTGTTTAATTATTTAATCATCATAATAAAGTTATAACTGTGATGTTGAGGTTGAGATTGTAATGTTAATTACTCTACTTTTTGTCATCGTTATGAAACAATAGCAAATTGCACTTCTACCTCCCAGCCTTTTGGCTTTTATCACTTCCTCTTTTTTTTGTCAACTCTTTTATGACTTCCTCAAAAAATAATTGTGGCACCTTTCTCAAAACAAAAAAAAATAAATACTATGGCAAATGATTTCTCGCATAAAGAATACAGGTTTCTGTGCAAAATATATTGAAAGTAAAAGAAAAGTCATGTGGTAGGAGACTGTGGTAGGCCCCTCGAAGGACTTCCCTGCTTGTGGGAACCAACCAAATAATTAATAAAAAACAACCTTCTCACTTTTTAACATGTCATCGTATGGCTGCATACATACTTTTAGGGCATAGTAGTACGAATATTCAAAAATATTGGATATTCCCACTACCAAATGTATAGCACAATTACAAGTGATACAAAATTTTCAAGTGAAATTGTTTCAATCAGTTAATGTCACTTGAAAATTTTGTAATGTTCCTTCAGTGAAATAATTTGACGTAGATTTCTCTTAATTTTGAAACACGCATAATAAAATATAAATATTTTTGTATACATGTACTGATACATTTGAGAGATTGAGGTTGAAAACCCCCATTAAAAATGGTTGAATCTAAAATTTGGTTAAAACTTATTTGATAATTAGGACACTTAAGATTTTAAAAAAAACTTTAATAAGATTAAAAACAAAACTTTTATAATGAAAAACCTTTTTGGAAAGGAATTATAATGAACGACAAAGACAGAATGAGTGGTAGTGAAGAGTTAGTGGTTGAGTTGATGGCGATGGAGCCTTTGACTTGATACTCCTTGCTAGTTGACGAACTAACTTTTCCTCTAGTTCGTTTTTATATACAAAAATATGGCTTTAATTTATATTTAATAGTATTTTATTACAAGCATGACGGCGTTGTCGGTCACATTAATATTTTAAACTTGATAAACAGAATAAAGGACAACAAGTGTCGATATAAAATTTTCAAGTGATATTCATTCAACCAGTTAAACATTTCAAAGTTTTGTGAAAAAGCCTCGACTCAGACATTTTACATGTGATTGTCTTTAAGAACTTACGCTAGAATGAAGGAATAGTCCGTTTGGATTGATTATCATTTTCGTATATAAAAGAATCGAGTTATTGTTCGAATTAATTTCCCTATTGACAATACACGTTTTCATATGTTTTAAACATCTAAAACTACATAAAGAACTCTAATAAACATATTTCTGTTTACAAGAGAATTTCAAGAAACTCGACGGCTTGTTCCTTTATATGGATTTTATTTGTCTTTTTTTTTTTTTACTTTACCAATTCCAATATTTTATTTATTTCTACCTCTTCCTCTGAAAAATTGGAAAGAAACAATCGTTCTAGACCCATGTAAGAAAACAATAGTGTGCAATATGTCGGATCATAAACCAAGATGAAGCGAATGTGGAAACTGGAAATTATATGGTGTTCGATATTAAACATTGGATATCTTTGCTCCCTCAATTTTCTCTCGGTATGTCAAACACATAATAAAATATAAATATTTTGTATACATGTACTGATACATTTGAGAGATTGAGGTTGAAAACCCCATTAAAAATGGTTGAATCTAAAATTTGGTTAAAACTTATTTGATAATTAGGACACTTAAGATTTTAAAAAACTTTAATAAGATTAAAAACAAAACTTTTATAATGAAAAACCTTTTGGAAAGGAATTATAATGAACGACAAAGACAGAATGAGTGGTAGTGAAGAGTTAGTGGTTGAGTTGATGGCGATGGAGCCTTTGACTTGATACTCCTTGCTAGTTGACGAACTAACTTTTCCTCTAGTTCGTTTTATATACAAAAATATGGCTTTAATTTATATTTAATAGTATTTTATTACAAGCATGACGGCGTTGTCGGTCACATTAATATTTTAAACTTGATAAACAGAATAAAGGACAACAAGTGTCGATATAAAATTTTCAAGTGATATTCATTCAACCAGTTAAACATTTCAAAGTTTTGTGAAAAAGCCTCGACTCAGACATTTTACATGTGATTGTGTTTTTCGCACAAATTAGATGAAACGTTCCTTCAGTGAAATAATTTGACGTAGATTTCTCTTAATTTTGAAACACGCATAATAAAATATAAATATTTTGTATACATATACTGATACATTTGAGAGATTGAGGTTGAAAACCCCATTAAAAATGGTTGAATCTAAAATTTGGTTAAAACTTATTTGATAATTAGGACACTTAAGATTTTAAAAAACTTTAATAAGATTAAAAACAAAACTTTTATAATGAAAAACCTTTTGGAAAGGAATTATAATGAACGACAAAGACAGAATGAGTGGTAGTGAAGAGTTAGTGGTTGAGTTGATGGCGATGGAGCCTTTGACTTGATACTCCTTGCTAGTTGACGAACTAACTTTTCCTCTAGTTCGTTTTATATACAAAAATATGGCTTTAATTTATATTTATATTTATATTTATATTTATATTTATATTTATATTTAAGCTTACAAGCATGGCGGCGTCGTAGGACACATTAAAAGTTCATATAATATTTTGAAACTTGATAACAGAATAAAGGACAACAAGTGTCGATATAAAATTTTGAAGTGATATTTGTTTAACCAGTAAAATATTTCAAACTTTGTGGTACAACTTCGACTCAGACATTTTACATGTGATTGTGTTTTTCGCACAAATTAGATGAAACGTTCCTTCAGTGAAATACTTTGACCTAGATTTCTCTTAATTTTGAAACACATAATAAAATATAAATATTTTGTATACATATACTGATACATTTGAGAGATTGAGGTTGAAAACCCCATTAAAAATGGTTGAATCTAAAATTTGGTTAAAACTTATTTGATAATTAGGACACTTAAGATTTTAAAAAACTTTAATAAGATTAAAAACAAAACTTTTATAATGAAAAACCTTTTGGAAAGGAATTATAATGAACGACAAAGACAGAATGAGTGGTAGTGAAGAGTTAGTGGTTGAGTTGATGGCAATGGAGTCTTTGACTTGATTCTCCTTGCTAGTTGACGAACTAACTTTTCCTCTAGTTCGTTTTATATACAAAAATATGGCTTTAATTTATATTTATATTTATATTTATATTTATATTTATATTTATATTTATATTTATATTTATATTTATATTTATATTTATATTTATATTTATATTTAAGCTTACAAGCATGGCGGCGTCGTAGGACACATTAAAAGTTCATATAATATTTTGAAACTTGATAACAGAATAAAGGACAACAAGTGTCGATATAAAATTTTGAAGTGATATTTGTTTAACCAGTAAAATATTTCAAACTTTGTGGTACAACTTCGACTCAGACATTTTACATGTGATTGTCTTTAAGAACTTACGCTAGAATGAAGGAATAGTCCGTTTGGATTGATTATCATTTTCGTATATAAAAGAATCGAGTTATTGTTCTCAACATCGAATTAATTTCCTATTGACAATACACGTTTTCATATGTTTTAAACATCTAAAACTACATAACGAACTCTGATAAACAAATTTCTGTTTAGAAGAGAATTATTTTCAAGAAACTCGATGGCTTGTTCCTTTATATGGATTTTATTTGTCTTTTTTTAACACTAGAGTCGACTGTCTTTTTTTTTTACTTTACCAATTCCAATATTTTATTTATTTCTACCTCTTCCTCTGAAAAATTGGAAAGAAACAACTCATCCTAGACCTATGTAAGAAAACAATAGTGTGCAATATGTCGGATCATAAACCAAGATGAAGCGAATGTGGAAACTGGAAATTATATGGTGTTCGATATTAAACATTGGATATCTTTGCTCCCTCAATTTTCTCTCGGTATGTCAAACAGGTAATGTAATCGAGCGGCATATCTTTTGTCGAAGAAAATACATGATGTGTCTTTATCTTCTATAGCTTATGATGTACCGCCTCAATGGCTTATTAATCTTTTGTATTGGCCATATACAAATTAAGCAATAATATTTTTTTTACCAAAAAAACAAGAAAAGAAAAATGACTATCGAACGTCACAAGTTACAATCACCAAGAGAATACACACTTATGCATACAGAAAATCAGTCATATACAAGTCTAGAGAAAATAGCTAACTGTATTGTATGTACTCAAATCTTTGGAGTGATTACTACGGTCAGAGAAAACATATATATCATATAATGGTTTCAGAAGGCAAATAAAAATAATACGAAAACATATTGGGAATTTATATAATGATTACAAATATTTTTCGTACGATACTATTTTTTTATAAATCTGACCGATGGTAACCAACCTTTTAGTAGTGGAGAAGATCTTGTATTTGTGAGTGGGGAGGGGAGTTCAATTTTTTATAATATATATACTTCTTCATGAGTCATGAATTTGATCATATAATATAACTAGGGAATCTCAAGAATTGAAATTTTGCTGTACATATCCAAAATGTTTTTGGGAATGTATCTTAATTTTTTTTTTTTTAACACTAGAGTCGACTGTCTTTTTTTTTTAACACCAGATTGTTTTACTAAAAAAGTTGAAGTAAAACTAGTGAGGTTTCTTAAGAATTCAACTTAAAGAAAGAGACACTTTCTTAGTCAAAAAAAAGAAAGAAGACACATTCCAATTCGCAACAACCATGCATATACATATATATATATATATATATATATATATATAACTTTTGTTTCTATTATATATCTATAACTAAAAACCGGGATTTCTTTCAGGATTTGTACTTTTTAAAGTATCAAAAGTATATATAAAGGTTATATATATATTATCTATATGGAGATGGCCAGATGTGAGAGGGTCCTTCTAACATCAGTGTCTTTCTATGGTTAGGGAAGGGCAGTTTTTGTGGAACTTAGTTAGCCTTTCGAAATTGAGAGTTTTAATGTAAACAGTTCATTTCACCGCTGTTAATAAATAGTCGTCGCTTAACAAAAAAGATAATAATACCATTTTAATATGGAAAATTATTTTATTTGTTTATGTATAGTCACAATGAGTGAAAAACATGTTTAGTCCTGATTAGACCAGTGAAAATGTCTTACAGTTCATGCTTTATTTTCTCTCTGAAAATGTTTACTGGTTTTAGGATATGAACCGATAGTTAAAATCTGAATTGGCACACACTCTGTTCATCACCAGCCGTGTTTTTGCTCATTCTTCTTCTTTTATAATAATGCACAACTGTTTATAGTAATTTTATTGTTCTTTTTCGTAAAACAAATTCAAATAATTTTTAAATATTCGAAAATACTTAAAAATAATCCACAAATACTCACAACTAAAAGTAATAAATCAGAACAAATAACTTGCAAATAACTTTTTTGTGAAAATACTTAAAATAATTAACAAATAATCATTTTTTAACAAATCAGGTATAAGTCCAAATTTTGATTAATTGTACAAAGTAAATTAAGTATCAAAGTGCTGGGCCACAAGCTTTGCTAGGCCTGGGCGTTCGGGTACCCGTTGGCATTCGGATCGGATTTTTTGGGTTTTCGGATTTTCGGGTTTATGCTTCTAGGTCCCATACTAAAATTTTATTAGTACGGGTCGGGTTCGGATAATAACACTTCGGGTTTGGTTCAAAATTGTATTGCATCATAAAACCCATAAAGTAATCATATATCGTACGGATTCGGGTTATATCGGTTCGGTTCGGATATAACCAAAGTAAAAACAAATTTTTGAAGTAAAACATAAAGAAAAATATCTAAATTAAATAAAATTAATCTATCACATATAAAATTGATAAAATAACAATAAAATGTTAAATCAAGCATGAAAACAAACATTATTTGTAAAAATATGTATTGCCTTACGAGAGTAGACTTTTTATTTCAATGAGCAAATTATAAAATACTTATTTATAACTAATTGTGTACTTAAAGCATTTATTAGAATTTTAATATTTATTATTATATATAATATTACCACAAATATTGAATTTAATAATTGAAATACTTATATATATTTCAAAATATTTATATTGACTATTAATTTTAGATTTTTCGGGTTACCCGTTCGGGTTCGGTTAATAACACCGGGTTTGGTTCAAAATTGTATTGCATCATAAAACCCATAAAGTAATCATATATCGACGGATTCGGTTATATCGGTTGGTTCGGATATAACCAAAGTAAAAACAAATTTTTGAAGTAAAACATAAAGAAAAATATCTAAATTAAATAAAATTAATCTATCACATATAAAATTGATAAAATAACAATAAAATGTTAAATCAAGCATGAAAACAAACATTATTTGTAAAAATATGTATTGCCTTACGAGAGTAGACTTTTTATTTCAATGAGCAAATTATAAAATACTTATTTATAACTAATTGTGTACTTAAAGCATTTATTAGAATTTTAATATTTATTATTATATATAATATTACCACAAATATTGAATTTAATAATTGAAATACTTATATATATTTCAAAATATTTATATTGACTATTAATTTTAGATTTTTCGGGTTACCCGTTCGGGTTCGGTTAATAACACCGGGTTTGGTTCAAAATTGTATTGCATCATAAAACCCATAAAGTAATCATATATCGACGGATTCGGTTATATCGGTTCGGTTCGGATATAACCAAAGTAAAAACAAATTTTTGAAGTAAAACATAAAGAAAAATATCTAAATTAAATAAAATTAATCTATCACATATAAAATTGATAAAATAACAATAAAATGTTAAATCAAGCATGAAAACAAACATTATTTGTAAAAATATGTATTGCCTTACGAGAGTAGACTTTTTATTTCAATGAGCAAATTATAAAATACTTATTTATAACTAATTGTGTACTTAAAGCATTTATTAGAATTTTAATATTTATTATTATATATAATATTACCACAAATATTGAATTTAATAATTGAAATACTTATATATATTTCAAAATATTTATATTGACTATTAATTTTAGATTTTTCGGGTTACCCGTTCGGGTTCGGTTAATAACACTTCGGTTTGGTTCAAAATTGTATTGCATCATAAAACCCATAAAGTAATCATATATCGACGGATTCGGTTATATCGGTTGGTTCGGATATAACCAAAGTAAAAACAAATTTTTGAAGTAAAACATAAAGAAAAATATCTAAATTAAATAAAATTAATCTATCACATATAAAATTGATAAAATAACAATAAAATGTTAAATCAAGCATGAAAACAAACATTATTTGTAAAAATATGTATTGCCTTACAGAGAGTAGACTTTTTATTTCAATGAGCAAATTATAAAATACTTATTTATAACTAATTGTGTACTTAAAGCATTTATTAGAATTTTAATATTTATTATTATATATAATATTACCACAAATATTGAATTTAATAATTGAAATACTTATATATATTTCAAAATATTTATATTGACTATTAATTTTAGATTTTTCGGGTTACCCGTTCGGGTTCGGTTAATAACACCGGGTTTCTTTCAGGATTTGTACTTTTAAAGTATCAAAAGTATATATAAAGGTTATATATATATTATAAGTTTTGGGCAAAAGTTTAATAACGTTTTGATATTCCAAATTGTAAAATGTTCTTAGATTTTTGGTTAAAACTTATTTGATAATTAGGACACTTAAGATTTTAAAAACTTTAATAAGAAAAACCTTTTATGAAGAAAAACCAATAATGGTAAAGAAGACATGGAGCGAGTTTATGATTCGATTCCTGACTTGATATTCCTCGCTAGTTGACGAACTAACTTTTCCTCTAGTTCGTTTTATATACAAAAATATGGCTTTAATTTATATTTAATAGTATTTTATTACAAGCATGACGGCGTTGTCGGTCACATTAATATTTTAAACTTGATAAACAGAATAAAGGACAACAAGTGTCGATATAAAATTTTCAAGTGATATTCATTCAACCAGTTAAACATTTCAAAGTTTTGTGAAAAAGCCTCGACTCAGACATTTTACATGTGATTGTCTTTAAGAACTTACGCTAGAATGAAGGAATAGTCCGTTTGGATTGATTATCATTTTCGTATATAAAAGAATCGAGTTATTGTTCGAATTAATTTCCTATTGACAATACACGTTTTCATATGTTTTAAACATCTAAAACTACATAAAGAACTCTAATAAACATATTTCTGTTTACAAGAGAATTTCAAGAAACTCGACGGCTTGTTCCTTTATATGGATTTTATTTGTTTATGTATAGTCACAATGAGTGAAAAACATGTTTAGTCCTGATTAGACCAGTGAAAATGTCTTACAGTTCATGCTTTATTTTCTCTCTGAAAATGTTTACTGGTTTTAGGATATGAACCGATAGTTAAAATCTGAATTGGCACACACTCTGTTCATCACCAGCCGTGTTTTTGCTCATTCTTCTTCTTTTATAATAATGCACAACTGTTTATAGTAATTTTATTGTTCTTTTCGTAAAACAAATTCAAATAATTTTTAAATATTCGAAAATACTTAAAATAATCCACAAATACTCACAACTAAAAGTAATAAATCAGAACAAATAACTTGCAAATAACTTTTTGTGAAAATACTTAAAATAATTAACAAATAATCATTTTTAACAAATCAGGTATAAGTCCAAATTTTGATTAATTGTACAAAGTAAATTAAGTATCAAAGTGCTGGGCCACAAGCTTTGCTAGGCCTGGGCGTTCGGGTACCCGTTGGCATTCGGATCGGATTTTTTGGGTTTTCGGATTTTCGGTTTATGCTTCTAGGTCCCATACTAAAATTTTATTAGACGGTCGGTTCGATAATAACACTTCGGTTTGGTTCAAAATTGTATTGCATCATAAAACCCATAAAGTAATCATATATCGACGGATTCGGTTATATCGGTTCGTTCGATATAACCAAAGTAAAAACAAATTTTTGAAGTAAAACATAAAGAAAAATATCTAAATTAAATAAAAATTAATCTATCACATATAAAATTGATAAAATAACAATAAAATGTTAAATCAAGCATGAAAACAAACATTATTTGTAAAAAATATGTATTGCCTTACAGAGAGTAGACTTTTTATTTCAATGAGCAAATTATAAAATACTTATTTATAACTAATTGTGTACTTAAAGCATTTATTAGAATTTTAATATTTATTATTATATATAATATTACCACAAATATTGAATTTAATAATTGAAATACTTATATATATTTCAAAATATTTATATTGACTATTAATTTTAGATTTTTCGGGTTACCCGTTCGGGTTCGGTTAATAACACTTCGGGTTCAGATATTTTTTTGTACCACCCTACAAGATCCGTTCGGGTATTTTTACGTTTCGGGTCGGATAACGGGTCGGATTTTTCGGTTCGGGTTCGGTTCGGATTTCGGGTTCCGGATTTTATGCCCAGGCCTAAGCTTTGCTATATGCCTGGCATATGTTTGATAATATTCCCCCTCACCGTTTATTTATAATTTACACTGCATTTTCTTATGGTTTTGGAAAATGATATACGAGCGGTTCAAATTAAATCACTGTGCTCATTGTAAACTTCCACTCATATTACAATTATAAAAACGATCTATATTTAGAAGTAAATTAAAACAATCTCCAATGGTTCACTCTATTTAAAAAATAAATAGAATAACTTCATAATATAATTTAGTTATACTCTAATAATACTTTATTATAAAGTAAAAATAGTACAATGATAACATTTTCACTCTTCTATTTTATAGTAAGAAATTGAATACCATTAGAGATATATCCCCCTAAGATATAACCAAAGTCGTTTGATCTACATTTTCTTCTCTCATTACCCTATAAACTAATTCCACACACAGAAGAAGAAAAACAATTAACATGAAGCTGTCAACTAATATCATTCTTACCATTCTCTTCATTTCTATGGTATCTTTTAAAATACATACACTGAGGCAAGACAGTTGCGCCAAACTGACGGTGATGATCCTGATCATCATACCTCTGCCGGTTATACCGATGATTTTGGGCCTACTTCTCCCGGTAGTAGTCCGGGCATTGGTCACAAGATGAAAGAAAATAATGAATTTGTTGAAGGGTTTAAAGATAATTCCAAGCCTAGGACACCAGGGCATAGTCCCGGCGTTGGACATGCTGTCAAGAACAATGAACCTAAAAGCGTTAGAAAATGTTTTAATAGTTTACCGTACTTCTTCGTGCTTTACTTAATTAATATGTGTCTTTAACTATTTTAATTGTTGTTTTAAGTGATATTTTAACTTTGTTCCAAAAAGTTATATTTAAATTTAGTATCTGTACTTTATGATATGCTATTTGTAAGTTGGTCGATTAAGAGTTACATTAGCTCATTAATTAATAAAGTTAAATATAATTTTCTGCGCTTAATTGATTTGAAACTTTGTTTTTGCATGAGTTTGCATGTTAATATAAATACAGATACTTCGTTGTGAGCTTCTTAATTACTACTTGCCCCCATGTGCAAAAGGTAGAATTGCGAAGCACATGAAGAAAGGCTCTGGAGATCCTTTAGATTTATATACATATTTGAAAGATATATTATACTACGTGTTTGGATTTCTTAAATACAATAAAAATGGTTGGTGGCGCAAAAGAAAGGTTTAAAGATTTCCAAATTAGGGAGAAGAAAACGACCCAGGTGAGTTCTATTAGCTACTACAACTAATAATTAAATAGAGCTCATCTTAATAAAAAAGTGATTATAAATTTTACTTTTTTCATTCATGCTCCCTTTAGTTAAAGTTGACACGGTACAATAAATATAGAAAATGATTGTAATAAAATAACTAATCTAGTGTTCTTTGTTGCAGTTGGACTGATGAAATTTAAAATTAATATTTTATATTGTTTACCACCACAAAATACGCAAGGCAATTATTTTGTTGAACGGTGAAGTAATGCATTTGGTGAGGCTGAAAATGACGACAAAAAAAAAGGTAAGGCTGAAAAAAAGGCAACGAGATTAGAACCATTCTCTTTTCACTAATATCATCGATACTATTAAAACAGAAAAACTTTTTATCTACTTACAAATAATCTAGATTGAACCATTACATTTATTTAACTTTCTATTATCTTTCCTACAACTAATTTAGTTATTATTAAATATATACCATATTTAACCAAATATTTTAATATTTTTAAAATAACATATCTAAACAATATTCTTAAGTATCTTTTCTAAGATTTCGTTTTAATAATATCTTTTAAAACATTTTTATTTAAATGTAAATATACATTTATTTTTAATATTTACTTTACATAATAAAATTCATAATAAATAATAACTATAATTATAAAATGAATATTAATTCATTTTTTATTTATAGAATAAGAAATCACATTCCTATAATATTATATATACATAATTTATATTCATAATTAAATTACTACAATAATTTATAAATATAAAGTAATTTAATCAATTTATTAACTTTATAAATTATAAATTAAAGAATAACATATATTCATGAATTTTATTAAATATTTTAAAACAAAATATTAAAGAGAGATATATAAACTAATAAATAATTTCATGTTTTAATATACATATTTAAATTAGAATATTAACTGACATATATTTAGTTTATATAATAATCAAAATAAATTTTGACCAGTATAAAAATTTAAAATAAATTTGTTCCATAATTTAAGCTTTAAAGTATAAATAAAATTAATAAGGGACAGATTATGTAAATGAATTATCTTATCTTCATAAAATTATGTTCATGTAAAATTTAATATAACTATCTATACGTTAGGCATAGGCACTTTACCCGATATCCGAAGCCGCACTCGAACCCGACCCAAAAAAATCAAACCGAAATCCAAACCGAAGTAGCAAATTACCCGAACGGGTATTGAGTTGGATTGAGTTGGGAGAGTTTGGATATCCGAACCCGAACGGGTAATATCCGAACCCGAATGGATATCCGAAGATAATCGAACATACGTATAATTAACCTTATATTTTTAGTTTACTTCTCTCATTTTATTCAAAATATTTATATTAATGCTACACATAGCTTAAGATCAGATAATATACATATAATTATGGATTGTTACTCACTTAAAAAACTTTTCAAGCTTCTTATTTTGTGCATTAACAAAAATTGTATCCAAAATTTCAAAACAATAACCAAATTAGTATTTTTTTAGTTTTAAAATTTATATTCAAATCTATTAATCATTTAATTTATTAGCTATGTTTAGAAGTAGAAACTCTTTTAGCTTGTTTCGGTTTGTTTGCTTAATCTATGAACTTTGTGGATGTTTTCACTATGTTTTTGGACGGATTACTGTTGTTTTGTTCTCATTTCATGTGTTTTAGACTATTTATATTATTAGGAATGATTTGAAAACATAACAGAACATTCATTTCAATTTTTTTATGTCTTGAGTTCGGATATATCCGAAATTACCCGAACCCGAAGTGAAAATATCCGAGCCCGATCCGAAGTTAGAAAATACCCGAACATGTTTTATACTCCTATACCAAAATACCCGAATATCCGAAATACTCGATCTGAACCCGAACGGGTACCCGTATAGTATACATTTTAAAAAATAGGCTCGATGATTGTCTTCTCAGTGGCCACTTCTTCGGTGCACGTTTTCGGGTTTGGCTAATAACATTTCGGATTTGAATATGTTTTTTCTTTCCTACGAGACTCATTCTTACATTTCAGACTAGGTACAAATCAGAATTTTTTGTTTGGATTCGATTCAGACTTCAGAATACAGATGTTATGAAAAAAATCTATTACATAAAATTTTCACTGAATTATTATCTCGCGCTTTAAAATTGCGGGTCAAAATCTAGTTTATTAAATGTATTTTATTAAAACTAATAACACATATAATCTTTGAATTACTTAAATCATAATATCTTTTGATATCTTTTCATTTTAAATATAAAAATATATATTAAAAAATAACAAATCTGTTTGAAAAGATTTTAACAAGATTTTAATTTTCAAAAATTAGATGTAAATATTTACAGTAATTTCATAATTAATTTTACAATATTATTATACATTAATATATTCAGCTATCGTTTATAAAATAAAAAATAAAAATTATATCTTATTTTATTTATTATATAATCATAATCAATCGTATTAAAAGAAAATTATTATATTGAGCTAAATATGGTAAATTATATTAAATTTGTATATAATTGTTTTCATAATTATAAATATTTATGTTCAAAAATATAATACGTTGGTAAGACGGGTTAGCATTAACAAACTATATAATACAATGTATATAAATTAACATGTATTTCATTAAAGCTAATTATATAAATATTTGTAACTACTTTAATCATGATATCTTTTCATTTTTATATATATATATATATATATATATTTTTTAAAAGTATTCTAACAAATCTGTTAATAAATATTTTAACAGTAATTTTATTTTCAAAAAAATTATGTAAATATTTTTAGTTATTTTGTAATTAGCAATGAATTATTATTATGCATTAATATATATTCACTTATCGTTTATAAAATAAAAAATTATATCTTATTTTTATCTATTTTATAATCATAATCAATCATGTTAAAAAATTATTATATTGAACTAAAAATGATAAATTTATATTAAATTGATAAATTTATAAATTTTACATTTCATAAATATAAAATATTCATGTTAAAAGTATAATACAATGACATAACGACTTAATATTCGCAAACTATATAATACATTTATAAAATTAATACTTTTCTATATACAATAATATATTATCTAAAATGAATAAAAGTAAAAATATATTGCTAAAAGGAAATCCAGCTTTGAAAAGCGAGTCAGAATTTAGCATAAATTAAATACAAAATAATTTTTAAATATTTGTTTCATGCATATAGTAATTTGTTTAATAACTAAATGCAAATACAATAAGATAAATACATAATAAGAAGCAACAAATACATATGACGGTTTTAAACAATTGATTAACTATAACATATAAAATATAAAATAATTAAATTATTGTATCTGAAATAAATATATGATTAAATTTTTTAAAATGTATATCATTAATGATCTAAAATAAATGTCTATCTGAAAACAAACACCACGCGGTTACGCCGGTCGAGATGTATTAATTTATTAATTGTAAAACAAACCTGCAATATGAACAAGGAACAACTAAAACTTGCCAAAAAATTACATATTCAAAATACATGTATGCACCAGCCAGGAATGGAATCCAAATTTGTATCGTGGTAGGGTATTATTCTACCATGCATGAGACCACTGATTTATTTAACTGTTACGGTGCATTGACATTTAGAAGTACAAAATATTGCAATCTTGTTTTCATAGTTTAGGTTGTTAATGGTTAATAAATCAAACATGATCTTTTAAAAAAAAATAGAGTTTAATGGTTTTGGAATTAATTTAGTAATTTTTTTGGTTTTTGGGGGATTCTTAAAATTCAATTTTTTTTTTGTCTTCTAAAAATACCACAAAAGTATAAACAATTCTAATAATGTGGTTTGGAAAAGGATTATACAAAGAACATAATTTTTTGGTATCGTATAAATTTAAAAAGCTTGGTTGTATTTTTTCAAACTATCATAAAATTGGTAAGTTACAAGTTACAACCAATACCTCGCGGTTATATTGTACCGTACAACATGGTTCTATTTCTATATAGTAGCAAACCCTTTGGATTACTGTGATATTTTACTCGGCACACTGAAGACTCAGCAAATTGATATAATATTTGAGATACGAACTAACAGTCTAGTACTACTGCTTTATTTGTCAGAAATTAAACTATAATTTACACATGATGAGCACACTATGTATCAATTATAATTTAAACTCTTGAAGTTCTACAGTATATCAATAAATAAAACTACATAGGAAACAAATCACATGCATAAGCACAGCCGCAAAGCACCGGAACAGGGAGATCCAAAAACGATTCCTATGCATGTGCAATCAAGGACACTAATCTAGTGCCAATTGTCTGAATCACGAGATCTCGTGAGAATCTCAAAAAGTGAAGTAAGAAACTGAAAAACATATATAGTTGAAAGGACGTAGCACTCCTTCAATCATGACGGTCTAAACGTGCACCCATTTTCGTACTCTTTTTAACGAATGTCCACTTTCACCACAAATTGGTTTGAACTAGTATGAAGTCCGACGAATACACTTGTTAGTATTCGGTGCAAATATTCACCGAGACCATCATATACCTTTCTGTAATGATGAGATTCTTTTGATTTAAAGTGGACACAATATTTAAAATAATTTAATATGAGATCAATAAATTGCAAATACCTGGTTAGCTCAGAGAATATTTATTTTCCTATATGTCAAATATTGTCGTTGTTCAATGGTTTGAAAAGAAAAGAAAAGAAAACATGGGGAGTTTGTTTGAACTATCTCTAATATGTTTTGTTATTCTTTTTTTGTAAAATAGAAAACTATAAAATAAAATTGAGATTTACTCCGATCTCTAATATATTTTGTTATTTTTCTCTATAATAAAAGAATGGTATAATAAAGTTAAGATTTACTCCTTCATATTTTTTTAAATAGAAATCTCTACATATAGAATAAAAAATAGAAAATATTATTTTTCTGTATTAATAGATAAAAAATAAAAATCTCTAGTATAGCCAGAGATCACTTTCAAAGGTAACTCAAGTAAAGCTTATCTGCCGTGATGTGATTGAAAAGTCTTGAACCATGTAGTGAGATATGTTTCTTCCTATCTGGAGGATCCTAACAATGATTTTGGTCAGTTACTCCTACTTTCACTGTTTTTACTATTTTGTTAATTTCGTTATTTTCCATGGTTTTTCAACAAATTACCATTTTAAAATTAATTAGATTTTGACCCGCCCTTTTTAAGCGCGAATTTTTTGAATTATAAACAAAGTTAGAAATGAATTAATATTTTGAGATTGTTGTACATTATTATGTTACAATATTCTATTATATCGAAGAATAGTTTTTTTTTTAAATATATAATTTATGAATTAGTTTATTTGAGATTTTGTATATATATTATTGTGTAAATTTTTCTTAGGCATGGGCATTTTACCGAAGCTGAAAAATCAAACCAAAACCGACCCAAAATACAGATGTAGTTGAGGTCCGAGTCCATGGAAAAGTACCTATCCATTATTTTTTTGGACATGCGGGTCTTTGTTTGAGTTCAGATCCTATCCGAAACCAGATCAGATATGTAAAGTACCATAAATATTTTGTGTATATTAGGTATTTTTGGACATTTTGGATATGTTTTGGCATTAAAAATAAGGTTTTTGGTTATAGTTTGGGGTTCAGGGTAAAATTACAAAAATTTTAAAATAAATTTTGGGTCGGTAAAAATTTGGCTATTTCTATTTTCTTCGGTTAGACTACGGGTAAAATTTTGTATCTTTTGGGTAACTGAATATTTTAAGGTATTTGTTTGGCTTTTCGAGTATTTTTTCAATGTTTTCAGGTACTTCAAGTCTTTTTGGGTCCTAAATACCTGAACCAATTTATACCTGTTATGTTTCAAAAAATTATATTTTTTTACATATATTTGAATTATGAACCCGAACCAAGCTGCACCCAAAGGATACGCTCAAATGTCTAGGACAAGCACCGGATCCAAGACCATTGCTCATGTTTATTCTTTTATTATATTTTATGTGCATTTTATAAGAGTAAAATTTGTTATGTTGGTGAGATTTAAGATTTTATTATAGATTTTTGGTTAGTTTAATAGGATATATTTGTAGGATTTTTAATAGCTTTTAAACTTATCTTAAATAACAAATTTTATTATAAATACTTCTTATACAAATTTAATTAAAGTAATATATAATTTATGAATTAGTTTATTTGAGATTTTGTATATATATTATTGTGTAAATTTTTCTTAGGCATGGGCATTTTACCGAAGCTGAAAAATCAAACCAAAACCGACCCAAAATACGATGTAGTTGAGGTCCGAGTCCATGGAAAAGTACCTATCCATTATTTTTTGGACATGGTCTTTGTTTGAGTTCAGATCCTATCCAAACCAGATCAGATATGTAAAGTACCATAAATATTTTGTGTATATTAGGTATTTTGGACATGGTCTTTGTTTGAGTTCAGATCCTATCCAAACCAGATCAGATATGTAAAGTACCATAAATATTTTGTGTATATTAGGTATTTTGGACATGGTCTTTGTTTGAGTTCAGATCCTATCCAAACCAGATCAGATATGTAAAGTACCATAAATATTTTGTGTATATTAGGTATTTTGGACATGGTCTTTGTTTGAGTTCAGATCCTATCCAAACCAGATCAGATATGTAAAGTACCATAAATATTTTGTGTATATTAGGTATTTTGGACATGGTCTTTGTTTGAGTTCAGATCCTATCCAAACCAGATCAGATATGTAAAGTACCATAAATATTTTGTGTATATTAGGTATTTTTGACATTTTGGATATGTTTTGGCATTAAAATAAGGTTTTGGTTATAGTTTGGGTTCAGGTAAAATTACAAAAATTTTAAAATAAATTTTGGTCGGTAAAAATTTGGCTATTTCTATTTTCTTCGGTTAGACTTTGGGTAAAATTTTGTATCTTTTGGGTAACTGAATATTTTAAGGTATTTGTTTGGCTTTTCGAGTATTTTTTCAATGTTTTCAGGTACTTCAAGTCTTTTTGGGTCCTAAATACCTGAACCAATTTATACCTGTTATGTTTCAAAAAATTATATTTTTTTACATATATTTGAATTATGAACCCGAACCAAGCTGCACCCGAAAGGATACGTTCAAATGTCTAGGACCGAAGCACCCGGATCCGAAGACCCGATTGCTCATGTTTATTCTTTTATTATATTTTATGTGCATTTTATAAGAGTAAAATTTGTTATGTTGGTGAGATTTAAGATTTTATTATAGATTTTTGGTTAGTTTAATAGGATATATTTGTAGGATTTTTAATAGCTTTTAAACTTATCTTAAATAACAAATTTTATTATAAATACTTCTTATACAAATTTAATTAAAGTAATATATAATTTTATTTTTAACAGATAGTTTGCTAAAATTTTTTTTTATCAAATTTGGTTTTGTAAATATTTAAAAATAAAATGTTAAATGACATGGTATAATATGTTGTATAATATATGTTAACTCATTTTAATAATTGATATCTAAATGTTATAGGTCCATTATTGAACATAAGGTATGGTGTATAACTGTATCACATAAATGAGGTGTAATAAATTTTTTTTTGGATCCGTTTTTAGTATCTACAAAAGCATAATCGGTTTTAGCAATATAGATAAGTGATAAACATTTTAGTATCTACAAAAGCATAATCGGTTTTAGCAATATAGATAAGTGATAAACATTTTAGTATCTACAAAAGCATAATCGGTTTTAGCAATATAGATAAGTGATAAACATTTTAGTATCTACAAAAGCATAATCGGTTTTAGCAATATAGATAAGTGATAAACATTTTAGTATCTACAAAAGTATATTCGTTTTTAAAAATATTAATCACGTGAGTTTAGTCAAATTTAGCATAATATCTAAACTAATTATATTTTCAAAATCATGTATCATACTAATTCAAAATTCTATTCCGTGACACCTTAATAAGCCATCATATAAATCTTAATAGGTTGGTTTAAGGATTTATCACTAAAATATTGGTCTATAGATTGAGTTATAGGGTTTGGTTTAGGATAATTAGCCATATGGACGAAAAATATCTTAATGTGTACATATGCTATGATATATGAAATACATGGTTCCGTAAATAGGTTGATGATCTTATAAATTGATGAAAGAGATCTAGATTGGCAGATACATGACTACTTAGAAATTTATTGGGTGAAAACGGTCACATTTTTATTATGAGATTAAAGAGAAAGGTTAAGAGATTGGTCCAGTTTCTAATTATATGGTATAATGTAATGTTTTTAATTTACCGAATGATGTTGTATAATAAATAAGGGAATTGACTAAACCACTAAATTTGATATGTATCTCATGTTACCTTGTATTATTAAGAAAATGTTAGGTAAGACCATAAAATAATTAGCTAATTAATAGGTCTAACAACCTTGTTTAAATAGATTTTTTAGGACTCTTTTTCTTTTAATATTATAGATAGCTCGAAGGATGATACATTAATTTTATTATTTTTTTGTGTGGGCATGTGTATGTACTCACACTCAAACACTAACGTTTTATATCAACTCCATTCTTGTCCAACGTTTTTCTGGGAAATATTTGCATATGATCTCCACTCACGGAATGTTCCCAGAAGCTTGGAATTTATAACCAAACTCCTAATTATTTTCCATGTGTATAAATATTAATTATTATATAACAATAATTTATTGGCTTTGTTTGTTGGAGGTACGTGCACAGTCCAGCTAGTCATTTTTCATCTCCATAAATAGCCATCTAGAGTTGAAGCCATTGATACATACATTCGGTTAGTGTTCATACACATATATTTCCTAAGGTTTTTTATTTGTTTTGTTTAGTCTAGAAAGTATAACAATCTCTGATAATTGCTATGGCTAAATGCACTTTTACTAGATTTGTTTTACTAATAACAGTGCTGACTCTCATCCAAGAATCTCACATCATTGAAGGTAGACCTTTGAACTCTTCGGGGATCTCTAGCAACCAGAAGAAACTTGGTGGTCACGGTTTGAATATTTCAAGCAAGTTAGAGAAAAAATATCATTCGTTGGATGCATTCCGGCCTACTAGACCCGGGAACAGTCCCGGAATCGGTCACTAGCTATATGTTGTTGTGGCTCAGTAAAATGCTAGGGTTGTTTTTTAGACATTTACTTGTTACAAAGTAAGATGTTGTGGGTGCGTTGTGTGCTAGCTGGGGTTTCTATGTGCTGCTCGTTGTGTTTCCGTGATTGTAATCGATCGATCACTCTTGGACTAATTAAATCGCTTTGTGTTATGCTACTTCGTTAATCTCCTTTTTATCTTTTTAATTTTCTACCTACAGTGCCACATTATGACTGTCTGTGTACACGAGTTTTTTTATACTTTCTGCGTGGTTTCCATATACGAGTAAACCGGAGCTTAATATTGTTCGTAAACTGTACATGGTGATTAAAATCGTAAGGTTGTTTAATTTTTTTCATATTTTTTGTTACACTTAATGATTCGACAATTCTAAAATTCTACACGCTACTAATAAAAAAAGTAATTGGTAGATTGATATTTTATAATTGATATGACCTTAATCACGCGCACACACGTATATATCTCGACATTCTTGTAATCATACTTTTATTAGTACATCTCAGATGTTAAGTGTATGGTATACATTATAATAGTACACCGGAGAATACACCATAGCGTACACTAGATTGTATACCGTAGTGTACACTAGGACGTACACTGAATCATACACTGAATCGTACACCGTAACGTATACTGGAGCGTTCACGGAGGCGTACAACGGGACGCACACCAGAGTGTGCACCGTAGTGTACTCCAAGCGTACACCGTAGTGTACTCCAAGCGTACACCAAGGTGTAAATAAGGATCCTTCCACTCTTATTTTTGCTACTTCATTTAATTTTGTTTGTGTAACCATCATATATAGTAATAAAATTACTAAAGTATTATGTGTTTTCAGTATCTCAAATGGTAGAGAATGGCCATGTTTGTTTATCTATCGTGCGACCTGCGACTGATCGCTGGTCGCAGGTTTTTGTTCGTTTTGATGTCGCGTACCATGCGAACTGCGATAGGTCGCATGTCGCAGGTTGTTGTTCGTTTTGATGTCGCGCGACGGATCGCACGACTAGTCGCGGGTTCCCATTCAAGTCACCCGGAAAAACAGCGACTAAAAATTAAGAAAATTTTGATTGCACGACTGGTCGCTGGTCGCAGATCGCAGGTCGCACGACACGTAAACGAACATAGTTTTAGTCGCAGGACGCATGTTTAGTCGCAGGTCGCAGGTTTAGTCGCATATCGCAAGTCGCAGATCGCGCGACACGTAAACGGACGTAATCTTAGTCGAATGTCGCAGGTCGCAGATCGCGCGACACCATAAACGAACATGCCCAATATATGGATGCTACAATGACGACGTTCAATCTCAGACGACATCATGGTTATTAAACAATTTGAACATATAATAACATCCAAATAGGTTACGTGGTTTAGACGAATGTTTAGCTATTTTACAAAATAGTAAAATTATATGTCTACTTAAATTTAACAGCTAAAATGATAAATTGAACATTTAAAATATTATTTTTATTTTATTTAACCAAAGTATATACATTTTATCCATTGTACATAAAAATATTATGTGTACTTTCTAAGAACGCGTTTAGAACACTAATTATTTCTACCTTAAGGAAGTCCGTAATTTGATAATATGAAAATAAGAGATCGTAAAGTCTCCTGCTAATCAGAAGTGTTGAACTGGGTAGGAATTATTGTTGATTTATCTAGGCAATTTTACAACCAAATTTTACACACTTGGTTTCTATTAGTGTGACTTGGATAGAAGGAGAAATTTTTTTCTTCTTAATATTACCAAATTAAAAAAGAAAATAGAAAATATTAAAATAGAAAGTCCGAGAATAATATTTTGTCCTAATCATGGTTGTGGTGGGGCTAGCCAAAGATTACGCTGGTCTCTAGATCTTTAAACTGACGGTTGTGGCTGATTTGACAGCTAAAAGCCAATTAACCCTATTTTCCATATTTGGTTTAATCCTTAATTAATAATTAGCGGTCACAAGCTATAGTGGCCGTAGGGCATATGGAATAGTGGCAAAGGACACTCTGTTTTCTTTATCATATTATAATGAAAGCCTTTTTCATGATAATAACTAATATGTTTTGATAAAAAATAAGAGATGTAGCTCTTGAGAAGTTTGAAGGGTGGCTTGAAGCTAGGTTATTAAACAAAATTTTAAAAGGATGATTATAATAAGTACCCAATGGTCTTGGAAAGCCTGGTCTCGCTGTCGATCAATATGTACTTAGCCTTTTAAAATATAGTATAGGCTTCATAGGTACGGTTCATTAAATTGCAAGTGTGATTATATTAACACCGTACGTTTAGTCGGTTAGGGCAATATATACTGTATTAGTTTTTATAAAGAAATATTTATGTTTTCTTTTCTAAATCGTACACATAACTAATGAATGGTTCGGGAGTTTCGTGAACGCTATGAGCCCACCACAATCATGTATATTAAAATTCAATGAGCCCAAGTACCAATTTGATCATGTGTTTAGCTGCGACACCTACGCAGCAGAATGGGATTCTCTGTATGAAGTCATGAACAACGCTTTGTAAAATGAGGCCCCATTTGGGGAAGTGAAAC
This sequence comes from Brassica carinata, assembly GCA_016771965.1. NCBI lineage: Eukaryota > Viridiplantae > Streptophyta > Magnoliopsida > Brassicales > Brassicaceae > Brassica > Brassica carinata. The sequence goes on along the minus strand of CM028697.1, from coordinate 65,239,119 downwards.
GGAAGTTAAGAAAAAATGTTATGAACAACCTTACGAATTTACTTTTCCCACTATTGATTTTTCTTAGGTAACAAATAAATATGCATTAGGTTCGGCCATTAGCTCAAAAAGATATATTTTAGTATTATTTTTGTGAGGAAAACCTCATATTGAAACAAAATATATAAAAGATAAAAAATCCAAATATTCACTTCACAATTATTTGAATTTTTGAATATTTTTTTTATTATATTCACTTCACTATTATTTTTATTTTTTGAATAAAATTTTTATTCACTTCACTACTGTTTTCTTGAAGATAAAATTTCGAGTTCTAAACTATGAAAATTAACAATTTAAATTTAATATAATAATCATTTTATACATATTAGGATAACGAAATTTGCCAACGATTCAATAGAAATAAGTCACCACCAAATATGGTAAAACAAGATGAAACTGGGATAGAGAATAAACAAACAAAAAACTCTCACTAACAACATTCAGTATATTATCCCAGTATAATTGCACATTTCTCCTTCCTTCATGATCACGTTGACTTATAGTATAGGTGATGAAACTCGGAAACTAATTCAGTTTCACTTTAAATACTCAGAAACTAAGAAAACAAATTAAGGGGCTGATTGGTTGAAGCTATGGCTTTCTATTTTTTGCTCTAAGATTTATGTTTTAGGTTTTTAGCTTTGGATTTAATTTATTTTTCTGTAGAAATTTTTCAGAGCACTGAATAAAATCTTTAGAGAAAATGCTTTCTAAAGTTAACATATTTTTTTTTATAATGTTTTGGCTTTAGATTCAGTTTTACAAATAAAAGTATGATTACTTTAAAAAATGGTTGTATAAATTAAAAAGGCTCTCTACGGTTCTTACAACATCTACTAATCACCCCTAAATTCAACCATTTTGAGATAGGCGGCAAAAGTATGTCAAACTTAGGTAAACTATCACACTGTATTTTTCATCACATTTTTTTATTTATTTATCGAATGACACTCATTGTACTTTCCTTTTTTTGTTCTGAACAACATGCATTTTATTAATAAAAGAGATTTACTACAAGATAGATTGGTTAAGTCGCAGTGCATTCTTTGCAAGCGAATCAGCATGAGCGTTACTTAACCTTGGTACGTATGAAAAGTAGACAAAAGCAAAAGCACAGGATAGAGACTCAATGTCCTTGAGAATTCCATAGAGCTCCATAGGAAAAGTGTTCGAGTTGATAGCTCTAATGAGCTCGAGAGTCGGAACGAATCCAGACGTTAGCTCATTGTACTTTCCTATATATATAAAATAAGGGTAAGTAGGCAAAGGGGAATATAGACAGCGAACTAAGCACAATATCAAGTGGTGTGGGCCGTGTGGCTGTTAACCCTTTAATTCACATCAGCTACGAATGTATTATTTATATTAGTTTTTAGTATGAACACTATAATTTGGTTACGATTTTTTGTAGAGGAACAAGAATATAATAAAGATATTTGCTAAGTAACCCATAAGCCTAACTATGGTTCACATGTTAATTTGGGTACCCACATATACACACCATTAAACACAAGAGATTCCTTGAACATTTTAAGATTCAAGACTCTTTTACAAAATAGGAACTACTGTTTTAGATTCTTATACAAGCTTAAAGACACTTGAATTTCTCCCTTAAAACCTAAAGAAACGGAGAGAGAGAGAGAGAGTACTACACGGTTTTTACTTCTTTAGATTGTTTATTAACATAAATTCAATCATTATCAATGGCAAAAGCTGTGTCCTTGAATTTTTGCATATCTCTTCTTATTATTACCATAATTCTGTGCCATGAAATCCTACCGACCGAGGCAAGACACCTGAGGACTCATAGAAAGCTAATCAAAAACAGAACAACTACTCCCAGGGCACAAGGCGGCTCCGTGAAGAAGAGTGGCATTAGTGAAGAAGAACACGGCGTTGATGAGTTCCGGCCAACAACCCCCGGAAACAGCCCCGGCATTGGCCATTCCATTAAAACCTAATGAATTAAAAGATGTACACTTGCTACAAGCATAATTTGCTTCTCTTTCTTTCTTCTCGTCTCGTCTCGTATCAAAATGTTTTTTTCTTTTATTATTGGTGAACGTCTATTGCATCTCGTACATATATGATCAAATTACTATGCATGCAATCTACGCTTGGATTTTACGTTATAATGAGGTTTTCTAAAATAAGAAAGTATAGAAGGATGAGAGGGTATTCGTTTCCACATTTATCCGGAAGATACATTTGCTAAACTAGTATAATAAGTAATTTAAATATGTGGTGGTTTTTCTATTTGTAAGCAAACTTAAGGATCGAATTCTTCTACCACGATCTCAGTAATAGCTGCCTATTATAAATGTCTTAAATGGTAAAATTGTACAATTCATCCACATGCCATGCGATCGATTATCCCGATTTTGGTCTAAGATCCACCGGTTATAAGAAGAAAAAAAAAAACTTAATAGAAACAAGATTTGATGCAGACAGAAAACATTCAGTTTAATATGCCAGGCCTCCACAGAAAAATGTTGAGAGTAATAGTAAATAAATAATGTGGATCAAGATGAGGTTGGTGCGCACTTGGAAGTACGAGTTAAAAACGAGTGAATAAGAGGTACAAGTTGGTCGAAATGTGTAGTACTACTACTCCATATTATTAATAGTAATAATGTTTTTGACGATCTTAATTATAAGAAAATGTTTTCGTGAGTTTCCTAATTAAATATGCAAAAGAAACTGAAAAACTGAAAGCATGCGTGTATATACGTTGATTCTCGCTCTCTCTCAATCTAAAAGCAAAAATAATATTTAGGGTTGGTACTGGAAGCATATGTTTATAAAATGTGACACCCGCCACTTTCAAAATATAATAAATTGATAAAAGCGGAAATAAAATAATAATACAACTCAAATAATAATAATCTTCATATAATATAAAAGTCAATACGGTAACAAAAGGCCAAAAGCCCAACATCGATAACATCCAAATATAAAATACGATATAAACCGAAGTCTGAAATAGGAATAACATAGACGATAAAGTCCAAAGGCCTAAAGGCCCGATAAAGATAAAAGCGTAAAAGCGATAGCCCAAAAGCCCAATAGCACCGGTCCGATAATCACTCCCGCCATCGGTCTCACCTAAAAGGGGAAAGAATGAGGGTGAGCGACAGGGAATCGCCAGCGAGGTATGGATGCTACCCCAAGTCCATGGACCCGACATAGCACCAATAAATATAATTTAATTCTAATGCATGTCAAACACAAGACCTAAAGTACTCAAGCAACAAACAATGGTCCTAGCGAGGTGCGACTCGCCCACTAACAGGCCAAAACACTACCAAAAGGTGCTCGGTTCATACACACACCGAAAAGTGCTCGGTAACACACTCGTAGACGATTTATCGACACTTCCAGTCTACGGCTCAACCGGTCGACTAAAGTTGGCGTGACCTCCATACAATCCGCATACAGCAGTCCGACTCAGATCCGTCTCCAAACAAAACAATCCTAGCTAAGAATTTACATTAAGTGAAACAATCAATGTTGAATCCTCTAACCCCTAGTTCCGTTTATGCAAAGAACCTAAAACTAAACAAGCAATGACAGACTCGATTTCACACAGACGGAACACATTAAAATAAATTATACTTATTCGAGGTCCTAAGTCGAATAAGAGGAGTTCGAATAGACCCTCACCTTAGCAATAAGAAGTGATATCTATGAACTCCAGCTGCTCAAATGGACTCCAAATCTGAAATCAGATCGAAATTTCGAGTGAAGCATGCTGAGCGGTTTAAAACGGTATTTACTTAAAAGTCAACCCGCTGGTCAAAGATTAATTATTTAATTAATTAATTAATTAATTAATTAATCCGGTTTTCCCTAACCGATTTCCAATTGATTTTAACCGGGTAGCATCCCATACCTCGCTGAGCGATTCCCCTGTCGCTCACCCCTCATTCTTTCCCCCTTTTAGGTGAGACCGATGAGCGTGAGTGATTATCGGACCTGCTATTGGCTTTGGGCTTCTATCGCTTTACCGCTTTTATCTTTATCGGCCTTTAGGCCTTTGGACTTTTATCGTCTATGTTATTCCTATTTCAGACTTTCGGTTTATATCGTATTTTATATTTCGGATGTTATCGATGTTGGGCTTTTTTGGCCTTTTGTTACCGTATTGACTTTTATATTATATGAAGATTATTATTATTTGAGTTGTATTATTATTTTATTTCCGCTTTTATCAATTTATTATATTTTGAAAGTGGCGGGTGTCACATAAAAGCCCAAAAAATGCGGGATCATTCATATATTGAAGCTAACAGGTCACAGGTGAGCTATATGGTTTTGACAGGAATTTCTAATTCACTGCTAGAATTGGCAAATAAGTTCAAACGGTTTAATGGGCTCTGAACAAATTTAATCGTATAAATTATTGAACAGTATTAAAAGTAATAATATAGTGTAAATTTTAAAGCACAGTCCTATCGCACTCAGGCACCATCAACGTTTCTTGTTTCAGGTGCCAAGTCAATGGTCATACAAAAGCTCTCTGGCTCCGAATGTGAGCTAGAGCTCCTGGGTGAAAAAAAAAAAGGGAATGGGAAAGAGCATAAGTTACGATATTTAGGGAGATCACTTAACGGGGCTTCATTTGACGGATAGGTTTAAAGGAAGTGAGACAAGAGCTCAGGTTATGGTGTAGATGAGTCTGATAGTTTCTTTCAGTCAAGAGTCGTCAGAACGCTGCTCTCATGCCAGGTCTCTGCAACCAATGGTGCTAATAAAAATATAAAATAATAGCATAAATTAAACTAATGCCAAGCCCACTGGGCTTTATGATCAGAGTTTTCTAATGGCTAAGTCACTTATGGGCTGGATAAGAAAAGGTTAATAATAGCAAGTCCTCTTGATGACAAAGATGTATTGGCATGTGGATTAAAAGAGGCATGTCCCTGCAAGGCATTAGATGTACATATTCCGTTGTAGAAAGCTGGTGGTGGTCTTTGGATACATTGGATTTGCTGCGTTGAAGGCAGGAGCATATGATTGTGAAGGGGGGAAAGCCTGGAAGAGGAAAATGTGAATGGTGAACACTGAGTTGGATTCCTATGGCCATGTGAAGAATGATTAGCAGGGGTGTCCTGTAAAACCCGCTGAGTTTGATTCTTCTTCACATGACCAGGCTTTTGAAGTCTTCCATCTGGGGTTACAAACACAGAAAAATCCACCAAAACAAAATCTTTTTATAACTGAACATACACCTAAAGCAAGGAAAAGGAAGAAGAGTACCTTTTAGTACATAGCCTGACTTTAATTTCCTCTCTCTCATTAACTTTTCTAGCTGCGGCACCACGGCTGTGCTTTTCAGAAAGTATTGTCCCTCTGTCTTCTTAATTATCCCCCCCCAAAACACATGAGTGAACTATATACAGCACACAAAACTCACCTGCCTCAAGGTCATTAACTTATAAAGATTACGTCCTTTCACAAGTAAAGGGTAGTAAAGGGAGGCAGTTTCTGTATCCCCTCGCACCAAAGCACTTCAATCTTTGGCACAAATGAGATGGGTCAGTTTTTTATCAGAATAAAGCAAAGTCACACAATGATGATATCAACATACAGTCACACAATGATGACTCCAATCGCTGAACAGACAACAAGCACTATCGGTAAAGAGAAGATTAAATTAAGCAGTCAAGTCAATTAATAATTAATTCCCTAAAATCGATTCTTCTTCTTCCATTTCGTCAAGCTCTTCGGGAATACAATCAATCTCCTCATCAATACTACTGATATCGTCTTCTTCCTCGTCCGAGCTACACAGATCGACCGGGAAGGTTTCGAATTCAAAATTATGCAAACGGCGTATGATATCTGATAAGTCTTTAAGATATAACTTTAATCAGAGAGATTATTAATATATGGAACTAAATCTAAAAAATGATACACAGAATACTTCGTTTATACACAAAATGAAAAAAAAAGCAACAAATAACTCCTCTGCTATCGATTCAGCACTTGTTTATAAATGTTACATACACCACAATACTCCTACCCTCTCATCTCGTTTTCTTGCATTCTCTCTCTCTCTCTCTATTCGCACACACATATGTGCATAAGAATACCAAAGTGTACTAGCTTCAAATGTGATCTGAAGACACCCCGATTCTTCTCCGATCAGTGCTTTGCCTTTGGTTGTTGGCTCGGAGACGGGCTTCGAATTGCCTCCAGAGTCGAACGAGGGGACAGACGTGTCACTGTTCCAATTACATCAGGAGACCGGTGCTGTTGCTGCTGCTGCTGCTGCCAACTTTAACAAACACACATGGAGTGGTTTCACATATGTTTCGGTTTTGAAACTGGAAAAAGTCTCTAAATGCGAATGAAGAATGACTACCTCTCTGAAGATGTCACGTTTCTAGCGCGCGGGACTTGATCTAGTTTGAAATTTGGTTTCTCCCTCCTACTGTTTGGTTCCTGTCAACGCAAAAGAGAGAAAAGAGAATGTTACTAATAATTATAGAGCTGCAAGCTGGGACTGAGGTTTTGCCTTACCGTTATGTTCATCCCGTTAAATAACTGTGAGCAGTTTGAGACATCGCTGTTGCGTGGTGAGGTTGACAGCACAGAGGAGTTCTTCAGGAACCGGTGTTCTAGCAACATAGATGCGGTTGGTCTCTCCGCCGGGTTTCTCTGGAAACATAATCTTAGAAAGTCTTTACCCTCTGCTGACATCGTTTCAGGTACTGGTGGGCTATCTCTCATGACCTTGAACATAGCTGCTGCCTATGATTAGGCAAACAGTTTTAGAGATCAGGAGAAAATCTATCTTACGCATATGTGTGTGTATGCTTACCCCTTCAAACTCACACCACGGAGGCTTCCCAGTGAACATCTCAATGATCGTACATCCTAAACTCCATATGTCAACAGCAAAAGCGAGATCTGGGTTGCAATCTCTTTGCATCACGGCTTGCATGAGCTGTGTGGTTAAGAGAATATATTAGTAAGGCTTATAGTGTATTTTGATAGAACAAAAGAGTACCTCTGGTGCCATCCAATACGGGCTTCCCTTTAATGAGAGATCAGCTCTTTGCCCAGTAAGCTGAAGAGAAAATAACAACGTCAATCATTATCAAACTTGTTTAGTCAACATTTGAATACTAGAGAGAATATAGAACTCACATGTTTAGCCATGCCGAAGTCAGCAAGCTTGACAACACAACAAGGAGATTAGCACCTTTGATATCCCTGAAGAACATTAAATATCAATACGCTTAAAGCTTGAGCATCTTGAAACATAATCACCAAGATTGAGTTTACCTGTGTACAGTCTTTTTGCTGTGCAAATAAGCCAGGCCGGACAAGATATGACGAGTAAAACTGCGAACAACAGACTCGGTCATGGTACAGCCGCAATGGTCTTGGATATATTTGTTGATTGAACCGGGATGAACATATTCCAGGTATATAAAGAAACGATCATCTACCTGTTACATACCAAGAATTACTCAAACAGCCTCCATATTTGTTGATGGGCCTGCGTGGGCTATGGATGGGGGAGTTGTGGGTGCTGAAGGGAGAGAGGTCGTCGGTGTGAAAGGGCAAGTCAGGTGCAGACCAGACTTGATTGCGCAAATAGAGAAAAGAGGACTAGTCTGCCTTGGAGGACTCACGTAGGGAGTCGCTGGAGCACTCATCGTTGGAGCGCTAAACTCTTGATTCTCCGACCCTCTCCTCCTCGAGTCACGTGCAACGCCATTGGTGGTACTGCTGAGAGGAGGACCAGAGGTGGTGCGATCTGGAACTAACCGTTCCTCCAATCTCCTCCGACCTCTGGTAACGGTAACGGCAACGGCAACGGTAATGGCACGGCGGAGGTTGACGCGTGAGCCTCCCGCGGTTGAAACGAAAGAAGCGGCGATGGAAACGATCGGTTTGAGCGAGATTTGCTGAACCCACCGCATTGCGACAAATCATGGTATCGAAAATTCAAAATTCAAAAATAAAAATAATTCTCTCTCTCTCTCTCTCTCTCGGTTAGAATCGACCTGAAAGACGGAGATGGCTATGAGCATCCATGGAAACAAGCCCAACGGGTTTAACAGAATAAAAAATACTAACAAACAACACACAAAAGGACGTTTGAGATAATGGAAACTATATGATCAGCGGTTGGGTTTGAGTTTTGTTTTTCTATTTCGGTTTTCTCTTTTCGTCTTTTCCACTGAAACCAATTACGGTCTAGTTTTATTTAGTTTGTATTCATATTCTACATCATGCCATCATCCAAATTTAAAAGTGTTAAAAGTCTAGATGTCACCAAAATGTAAAAAGTGTTTCCTTTTTTTTTTGAGGCGAGAAAATGTCAATTTGTAAATAGACAGGCGTAGAGCCGACTCCAATGTAAAACCGTACGGTACGTATCTCCAGGCATTGACTTTAACTTCAAACCTGATTTAGTCCATCTTAACCTTTACTTATTCAACTAAAGACTACTCACTTTTATACATATATTGATTTCGTCAACTACTCTCTATGTTTATTTCTAGTTTATTTGATCTCTATGATTTCCTAATGCACTATATCATTATTTTTTAATAAATGGGAAGAAATTTTATTTTAAAAAGGAGCACGTAGCAAGATCAGTCAAAGCTTGAGGGAATAAACCCAATACTGTGAACCCTGGTTCGAACTCCGCTGGCCACACGGATATGAACTATTGCTTTCGGCTCATTTGAATGCCCAGAGAAGCTCTATCCGTGGACTGTACTTCCACACGGGAGTTAGGTCTGTGTCTTTAATAGTTTCGGGTTTAATTTTTTTTTTTATTAAAAAAAAAAAGATCAGTCAAAGCTAAAAAAAGATATAGACCAACTTGGTTGGTAAAAAGTTTTATATCTGACCGTAAACTGGAGAGCTATCTGAATTTGATTACAGGTCAACAACGTTTGTTGCATTGATTCCATAAACAAGTCAGTGGTCAAAGAAACCCACAATATACGTGGCTAAACTTTCTGGTCATAACAAGCGACACGTGCTACTCTTAGGTCCCAGTTCCCACTGTTATGGACCAAGTCGTTTGTTCTTGTTTCAGTGTTCACGACCCATTACGTTTTTCCTCATTATTGTTATTATTACCAACTAATCTAAAATCCGTCTAACCGCAACAAGAGGGTTTAGGGTTCTCTCACTTAAAAGTGTTTCTACAGTAAGAGTTGTTCTAACAATTGCTTCTTTCCTTCTAAAGTTTCTACAAATTAGGACAGAAACTTCAGAGAGTGACATCATACCTTCCCAAGGACTGATCTTATGCTTGCTTGAATAGCTTCTGCTTCTTTCACCGGGTTATGGCAACAATCTTACACACAGCCAAGGTTTCATTCTTTCTCAACAGCTTCAGCGTTGGATGGAATATAACTTCAGGCATTAACACTTTGTCCTTGATGTCGCATTCGTGAAAATTCCTTATACTACATTCGTGAAACTATATATAGTACTCTACTCCAAATGTATAAGGTGCTCTAGAGGTAAGAAAAAAACACACAAACGTATTGAATAACTCATTAGTTAGTCCATATTCCATTGGAAAGTATAACATTTTTTTTTTGAAAATCATTAGAACACTAACATTACTATCAAGTAAAAGTGAGAGATCTCTCTTCACATGATTTAGCTAATGACACTACAAAAGCAATGCAAATTTACTGTCAATGAAAAAAACACAGTACTATGACATGTTCAAATTTCTAGAACAAAATTTTCGTTTCAAAATAAGTGTCGTTTTATGATTTCAATGCAAAATTTATTAATAAAATTATCTTATTTATTTTTCTATTTATTGAAATATGGTTATGTATATAAGTAAAGATGTTTTTATTTTGAAAATGTATAAAATCAAATATTTTTTTAATCTGTAGATATAAAACTAAAACAACAAATAAAACAAAACGGGGAATACAATATACACTAGTATGATAAACAAATTAAATTAAATTATTAGTGATGAAACACACAACCATGTGCAACATTAGACTTGTGTTGAAGATAACGAAGCACTTTAATTCCATATCCAGTTGGCATGTGACCATGACTATCTACTAGTATTTTTTTTGCAAGTGTAGCTTAAAACTATATCATTGCTTAAATATATTAGTTGCATCATTCAATAATGAAAATTGCAGTGAATTTGTATATAAAATGGGAGAAAATAAAAGAAACTGTTGTATTAGTATTTAGTGGGGCTGACTTTTTCAGTAACTGTTTAAGATTTCGTATCAGTTTGAGATTAGAGGAAATTATTGATTTACCTCGAGACCATGACAGCAGTTCAATGCAAATGAGTCATAATTAAATCAGACAACACTGTAATTACGCACGCGGTTGCTTATAATTAACACCAAAAAAATAATTATGATATCTGACGGCTGTAAACCTTCCTCTCTTGTAATCTCAATGGCTATGGTTTATTGCATGTACCCGCCAGTATAAAATATCGTCTCAGCTGTGATCCAAAGAGCTTCTTCTCTTTCCGTTTTCTTTCTTGATCTTTATTGTTTTATCTTCTATTTATAAATCTTGGGCCATAGTGAAGAATAAATCAGAGGTTGGATCAACAACGTGGGTTTGTGGGTTTTCTCAGAAACCCTTGAACCCAATATTAACTTCTTATTCACTCTTCCTATCTCTCAAGGATCATGTGATCAGGAGATACGAAGCTAGTTAAAAGAAAGAGATACGAAGCTAGTTAAAAGAAGAAACATTGTGAAAAGTTTATTTGAGGTAATTCTGATTTTTTCCCTTTTTTGATAGATGATTTGATTCAGTTAATATATGATTGACATGGATTGATATCGACAGATTTTTACATCATTTATGATGATATATATTTTGTTTTCTTTTGGAACATGATGATCTTCTCCTTTAAAATACTGGAAAAAATGAAAGTTTCTCTACTCCCAAACAGATCTGTAATTGAAAAAAGCTTTTGAAAGTCGTACGGTCGCCATCATCTTGATTAATTCAGGTTTGTAACAAGTTCTTGTTTTTTATCTATTCAAAATGAAAGTGCGTATAATTTACCACTAGTTTCTTTTAAGAAACTTGCGATCTCTTTGATTCACTATTCTATTACTCTTACTAAACATTTCTGTAAGCACGAATCACGATATCATATTTTCTTTGTCAATGTTATCCTCTAATGACTGTGACACGAAGCTTCCTTGATGCATTTACTTTCACAATCCCTATTTTCGAAATACAAACTTTTTATTTAATTAATCAAAGATATTGATTATTTTCTTCTTCTAGGCTTTTCAAGAAAGAGAGACAAACATGGCGTCTTCAAGCTCAAGCTCACCATGTGCAGCTTGTAAATTCCTTAGGAGAAAATGCACACAAGAATGTGTATTCGCTCCATATTTCCCACCAGACCAACCTCACAAATTCGCATACGTTCACAAAATATTCGGAGCAAGTAACATCGCTAAGCTTCTCAACGACCTCGCCTCTAACCAAAGAGAAGACGCTGTTAACTCTCTTTTCTATGAAGCCGAAGCTCGACTTCGCGACCCGGTTTACGGTTGCGTCGGTTTAATCTCAATCCTTCAACATCGCCTTAAACAGCTTCAACACGATCTTGACAACGCCAAGAAAGAACTCGCTGCTTACGCTGCTCCTAATGCTATGCTTCCTATGCATCATCCTCAACCGCATTTTATGTCTCTACCGCCGCAACCGCAGCGACCGTCTTCTGCTTCTTCTTCAGCGTCTGTGCTGACTCAGCAGCAGCAGCATCATAACTTGTTGCCAGTGTTGGCTATTCCAACTGAGCAACTACTGTACCATCAGCAACATATTTTCGAGGCTCAGCAATTAGCAGCGGTTAATTCGGTTTCCAGAGACCAACTAAATGAAATGTTTAGAGCGTACGGAGGAGGAAGTAATAGTCCACATCATCACCATAACCAACCTCAATTTGATATTTTGAGGTTCAATAGTGGATTTGGCTCTGTACCGACGGGTTCGGTTACAGTAACCGGGTTTAATCAATTAAGCTCCAGCGGTACAACCATAACCGGAATGTCACCGTCTTTGGCTCTTGGTGATAGCTTTGTTGATAGTCCTTCAACTAATGATAATTATCATAGGGATCAACAATTACAACATCAACAATCTTCTCAACCGCTACCGCTTCAAACGCAGGAGACTCAGACGCATCCGAATTCAAAGAGCGAGGATGGTAGAGGGAGTATCATTGGTTCATCTCGGTAATTAACCAAAAAATAAAAAGAGATTAAAAATAATAATACGGCCTTTGACCTTCTCGCTTGCTCAGTAACCTCAGTTAAAGGTACGTGGAAACAAAATAGTTCGAATGTTAATTTTCCAACTATTAATATTTAGGGTTCCTATTTTATCTTCTCTGCATCTTTGATTGATCGTTAATTCGTTATGGTATAGTACAGTTACAGTGGTACATAAGAGGTTTTGCTTTATGTATGCAACATTTAATGAAATAGCCTTGTCATTTCTTCAATAACTCTTCTTGTACTTCTAGCCTTTATAGCTCATTTTAATAAAACTTCCTTTTTGTTAGATTCCCTGAACAACAATGCATTAATTAACCTAGTTATTAAACCTTTATAAAATTCACGGTGGTACGTCACATCACTTCACCGATTATTTACAACAGTATTTTTTTCGTTTCATAATATATGATATCTATGGGCGGCCTCTTGTTGATTTCCGTTCGCCAAAATTCGGATTTCTATGGGCCTCTTGGTGATTAGTATTTGGGCCTAGAAAGCTTTTGTAATTACACCAAAATTATCAAAAAATATATATATATATATATATTATAAGTTTTTTTTTTTGGGCAAAAGTTTAATAACGTTTTTGATATTCCAAATTGTAAAATGTTCTTAGATTTTTTGGTTAAAACTGTTCAATGATTAATTGAATCATTTTAATATTTTTAGTGATAACATCTTACATTACGAAATAGATTGAATATTGTAGTAATTTGCAACATATATTAGCTTTCCTCTACCTAACAGAGATAATTTGTGTAGCTTAAGAGTCTAAAGATCGTTGAAAAAAAAAAGAGTCTAAAGATTTGCTTACACCTTTCTGTCTGAAAATATTATAAGGGTTGTCTCATTACACATTCAATTTATTCGTCCATGAATTAGCATCGGTCACATCGATCAACTTCTTTTAGTATTAATTATATTATCGTTTCTTGAATTTTTGTCTTAGACCATGATTAACCCGGAATTCTTAGAATGAGGTTATTAAAAACCGGTTCTTTAAAAGTTAAGAAACAATTTTTTTAACATCCGATAAGAACCTCATTCTAGAACTCAGA
>CM028697.1:63923105-63957078 GCA_016771965.1 Brassica carinata | reverse complement strand
AAATGAAAAATCTCAATCGTCTTGCTTGAAGAATTACACTAAGCTTTAGTCTTTGCTGATTGTCCTGTGGGGACATTTCCACCGTTTCCAGCTGCTGCTGCTTTAGTAGGAGAAGCATTAGAGCTGGCATAGTTTTCAAATGATATATCCATAGTTACTCCTTTCTTAGCAGAAGCTGCCTTCACGAATTCACCTACTGCTCGACCCCATTTCACCATGGCCGATGTCAGTTCCTTACTTTGTTCAAACGTTATCGCACCCGGACCACTCTTCTTTATCTCAACCAAAGCATCTCCCATTGTCACCAACCCATCAACCAGCTTCCACGGATCCTATTATCATTAAAAACAAAAGAATGCAAAGAACATGCTCATATATTTTACAAAAAATCTATAACTAACGAACGTGGAGTTGGTCTAGTGGTTAAAACTTTTGAATCATCAAGGGAAGTGTCTAAGGGAATGAACACTTACTGATTTTCCAACTTGGGTACCATCCAATGGAGACAAAGCTAAGAATAGGTGCATAGCTTGAGTCGAAATATTATCGCTCTCTATTGAATACGTATCAGGTGATACCGTCTTGAAGCTGGCCATGTAGTCATTCAGCTTAACAAAGAACTCCTTGAACTCTTTGTTTGCAAGACACCTAGTTTCTAGGTCAAGTAAAAAGGTTTGCATGCCTTGGTAAGCGAATGGCTCAACATCTTTGCCCGTTTTGGGAATGTTTCTTAAATAGAAAGGTAACGAGAACGGTGATGTTGATTGACGAACGCCAGATTGTTTAGAAAGAGATGCATATGTAGGGTCGGTATAATCAATATCAAATTGTTTTAGCTCGATTGGTTTGCCATTTATCTCGGAGACCGCCTTCACAAAAAGACCAATCCTTCCGACCCATTCGAACATAGACCCGGACAACCTATCCCATTGTGGATCAGGCATTACATTTGAAGTGCTTGTCTTCATCTCAGTAGAAACCTTCTCCATTGAAACCAAGGCCTCTATCAACCTCCATGAATCAAACTACACACACACACACAATCTTTTTTTTTTTTGAACTTAGCTTTCATATTTAAATTGCAGAAAAAAGGAAAAGATACAAGCCCATAAGCCATGGTTTAAGATACAGAGCCCATAGGGCCAGTGAGAGTTGAACACACATAGTTAGGATCAAAAGCTTTTCAGCCCAAAAAATAGAAAAAGGAAACCAAAGAGTCAACAAGCTTGAATATCATATGATTGTTAGCATCATATCAAAAATCGCTAGTCATTAGTTAGACATTTTATAGAAGATTAGTGCCTAAGCAAACGTTTAGATATTGCTTAGAACGATTTTATTTTATTTTTTTAAAAGAGTATCTAGAAAATTCATTTCGCTTATTATCGATTTTCCACCTAGACGGGTGCTTAGCCCACCAAAACCGAATTTTAGAACATTTTTAACTAATGAAAACTTACTGATGTTCCGGTTTGGGAACCCTTCAATGCAGAAATAGCCGTGAAGAGCTGGCCAGATTTGACTGATCCGGGTGGTGCCGGTTGAAAGCAACTCGTTATGTAACCTTTCAGATTTGTGAAGAAGTTCTTGAACTCTACGGTCGTGGGAGACTTTCCCTCCAAGGCACCTACGAAATCTAGTAAACCTTTGGAAGCGTAAGGCGCAAACTCTTTGCCCGTTTTGGGAAAGAGAGCCAAATAATCGAGTACGGAGAACGTCTTCCCTTGAGCTTGAGCTTGTGTTTCATATACATTGCTTAATGCAACAAGTAACACTAAACATACTGCTAATGAGATTCTTCCCATTTTTTCCTTGGAGATACTTAATATAAACAAGAAAATATTTATTCTTATTGTTAATATTATTTTTTGTTTTTTTGGGTTTTTTTTTCTGTATATGCTTTCTAGGAGAACTTGGTTTATATAGATGTTAAGAAAGTCAAAATTGAACTGAATTAGAGGCGACGAATGGTTTTTTTTTTCAAATTGATTTCCGCTTTTCTCGATCTATTTTTAGAAAGGATCAATATATTCATCAACTATAAATTTCCACCAATAAGATTGTGTTATTTCATATTCGATATTTTTTTAAAAAAGAAACAAAATATTGTCAAATTATATTATGTTTTTAAAATTAAAAGGTAAAACGAAATAAATAAAAAATAGTAGTAATTACAAAAAAAAAACATATTTTTAACGTCGTCAGCAAAACACTAAACCCTAAATCATAATCCCTAAACCCTGAATCCTGAATTCTAAACCCTTTGGATAAATCATAAACTTTAAATCAAAAACACTAAACACTAAAACACTCAAGGGTTTAGGGTTTCGGATTTAGGGTTTAGGGTTTTAGTGTTTAGCGTTTTTTATTTAGAGTTTAGGATTTATCCAATGGCTTAGGGTTTAACTAAGGGTTTAGGGTTTAGGATTTAGGGATTAGGATTTAGGGTTTAATGTTTTGCTGACGACGTTAAAAATATTTTTTTTAATTCTTTTTTCTGTAACTACTATATTTTTTTATTTTTTATTTTAAAAACATAATATAATTTGACAATATTTTGTTTTCTTTTTCAAAAGATATCGAATTTGAAATAATGAAATTCTATTGGTCGGTGAACCTCTAGAATAACTCTTTATTTTAAATTAACCTCCACTTTTCTCTCAAACTACTTTTAGAAAGGATCGATTCATTGTTGTAAAAAAGGATCAATTTATTTAGCACAAATTATTTATTTTCTAATGCTCTCTGTTTTTCTCTCGATCTATTTTTATAAGGATCAATATCTTCATCCAACTAAATCTAAATAAGAGCTGAGAATAAATTGATTTACACTACCCTTGTAATGATCAAACATGTGTACAAAAAGATTATTATGAAAAATGAGTTATTCTGTCATTTTTAATGTACGTTTACTGCAAGTAATTGCATTTTAGTTATAAAAAAATAATTGCATTTTGCATGCTTCCTTCTTCAAACCTTGCCCCCATATAAATTGATTTACACTACCCTTATAATGAGTTATTCTGTCATTTTGCATGTTCAAACCTTGTCCCCATATAGACACTGCGTCCTGTTTCCCTAACCAGATAGCAGGATGAGCATCTGCTCTGAACTCGCTTAGATGGGGTCAGATCGAGTAGCTTGATCTCTGTGTTTTGCAACTCATTCTTGCTTCGTTGTTCACTCCATTGTTCCTGGGATCAAACCACAAGTCAAGCTGTCTAGGTCTTAGCATCAATGGCTGATCTAAGAGGTTCACAATCAACATTGGCCAGAACAGAGCATTCCCAGATACTCAAAGACAGCTTTTTTTATGGCATTCAAGTTCCAAAGCATATACCTTTTTGATAAACTCTACTTAAGCGAAAAGAACAGCTCTGTGATAAGCAACCGCACCCATCTCCATGAATTGATGATACCCATGTTCTCTCGCTTGTTCCGTAAGCAACTCCAAGCGTTTCTGTGGAAACGGGCATGCCTCGTCGTATAAAGGCTGAGGGAGCTTCGATGGCATCGTCGTGTAGATTGTCTTGATCCCAACTCCGTCGATTTTACGCGAAATCATCAAGTGCGAAGAAGAGTGAGTGTTCACTATTCACTACAGTCTCGTGGTTCAACCGGTAATTTATACCGATTCACATTATTTCCCGGTTAAAATTCTACTTCGGTTTCCGGTTTATATTAATTTTTGATTAGAAGCTTTTTTTTTTGTTTATTTAGAAAATTAATAAGTATAGGAAACCCTTTAAATCCAGTTTTTTATCAAGAAATTCAATTACTTTTTCGAGTTATATAAAATATGATTTATCATCCATTATTCAAATTAATATTAAAAAAAAGTCATCAAAATATAACCGAAATATGTAATTTTTTATAAAATAATTTAGTGTGGCACAAATATAGTTTAACTAGGTGTTTTGCCCGCACATGTGGACATATTTGTTTATGAATATATATTAGTTTATGTTTTTATTAAGTAGTTATAAATTTTTTATATCTTAATTTTAAATTTTTATAATAGAAAAATATTATTTAGAGATAACAACACAATATAGAAGAATTATCTTATTTTTAAAATTTATTATTATAAATATAAATTCATTTTTAATTATATATAAAAATTCATTAAGAGCATAAACAATATTAACTAGTCTAACTTTTGTGCGACAAATTATATACTGACATATACATTTTATGATTACTTATTAGTACATGCAATGATGATGATATTTATTATTATGTTTTCATTTGAAAATTCTTACGAATTATAAATATTTGAATATTTCGTTGTATACTATATTCCTTATTATTAAAAAAATCTTGGAAATCACTCAAGATATAATTTTCAAAAATAAATATATTTGTTTGTTGTATAATCGTCTCATAATATTTTTTTGTCATTAACGTCTAATAATTGTAATTCGTAGTAGAATAAAATCATGTTAAGAGAAATCAAGTTGATGCTAAAAGAAAAAGAAAAATCTAGTTAAAACAAATTGAAAGACGAATGAAATTAAATGGATAACCGAAGTATAGTGTAACCGACATTTGGAGATGTAACCAAACTATAGTGTAATGTTTTCATGTCTAAATGCGCAGTGTGTTTGGGATCAGACGTTTCAGTGACTGATTGTCCGGGGAAGACCCCAAAGGGGGATTGATCTTCCACGTGATGCTGTTGCAGAAAATAACACTAAAGGTGAATGATTGGTTCTGTTACATTGTTGTATTCATCTTGTATGCCACTCTTCATATTAGTCTTAAAGATACTACTATGTGACAAACTTGGTTTATCTTTGCTTAACTGAGATTTATAATAATAAATCATAGTCAATGTACGAAGTAAATACAAACAACACCCCAATTATTGCTTTTAATTTTGGGGCCTTTAATTTTATAAATACATTAGGTTAACCTGAAAATAAACACATGAATCAAATTGTAACCACAGATAAACTAAACATCCAGTTCAGAGAATTTCTTTGCCTTCTCAGTCTCCTAGTGGATTCGCTTTGTGCTGAGAACATCGTGAAAAACAGTAGGTTTCTTGGTAATTGGAGCCAGCTCCTGAGATACACCACAATATATACAAGACACCGTTTCAGTGACCATTACATAGAGAAAGAGAAAGAGAGTGTTTGTGTACCTCAACAGCAGCAGCTAAAGTAAGAACGGTAGCTTCAGCCCAAGGTCTTCCCATTATTTGTAATCCTATTGGCATCCCTCCCTTATCATACCCAACCTGCATTTTTGTTAATGAAACAAAGATATAGCAAGAATGAAACAAGTGTACGGACATGACAGAACCAAACTCTGTTGACATATGCACTAGTTAGAGACTAAGGTCATGATTATAGCTAAACTGTTTTTTGGGTTTCTTAAAATTTTTTTTTCTTTTTGGTCTGATTAAAAGAAAAAGAAATTAAAAAATGAACCAATCGCGGACCGCCACGTGTCAGTGGGACCCACAAACAGTACAAGAAACAGCAGATAGTCGATCCTTCTTTGGCTACTTTTATTACCGATTTTAGCTGTCTTGTGGGGCCCTCAGCCTGATTTTTTTTAACAAATCCACTTAAGGATCTGCCATATTTATGCTCTAATAAAATAAATAAACATTGCTTACAGGGACAGATATGGCAGGGAAGCCCAGGAGATTTGCAGCTACAACAAACCGCATTAGATAAGCTGAAAAAAAAAGCAATCTTAATATCAGAAGTTATAAACTTTCAGTTACACCTGAATAAGATAGAGAAAATAACACCAAAAATGAAAAAAGAGTGTTTTGTTTGACAAACCTGCCACTTGAAAATTGGTTTCTCCATTTTTCACAGCCTCAGGTGGTATCAAAGGAGCTGTCATACTGTTTGTGCAAGACAACATGTCACCAACATTCATATAGAAGTAACGTATCTGATGACAATGGAAGCAAATGTTCTGTTACATGGAATATTTTTACGTACCCACATGTAGGTGTCACAATAACATCAACGTTTTTGAAAATATCCATGTGATACTCCATCAATCTTCTCCTGTAACAAATAAATTTTACACAAGCAAGCAGCCACTATAGAGAAAATGGTTGTATAGAACTTTATTTACCTAAGACACTGAGCAGCAATATAGTCTGAAGCAGAGAATGACTTGAAGATCGCAAAGCTAGTACGAGTATCATAAGATAACTTTGGAGTTTTCCTGAAACATAAGACAATGAAGAGAATGATTTAGACCAAAGCTACTGAAATCAGAACAAAAGCTTAAAGACATACCCATCCTCACAGTAAGGAGTAAGAGAACACAGTGTTGCAGACCCAATCGACACAACATGAGCTGCACGCATCTCTTCCAGTTCAGGAACCACTATTTCCACTACCTGCAACAGTACACCATATAGAGATTTTATATGAAGCTATACTTTGATAGAGAAACTTATTCAAATGATCAGCTTACTTGGCAACCATGATTGTTTGATAGGAGCTTAAGGATATCTTCACATTTGTCAGATATGTCACTTGAATGAACATCATTAAACCACTGCATTAAATAAAAAACAATGCCACTATATACAACTGAAGTAGCAAAATCAAACCCAGTTAAACTAGCATGGATATAAAACTGATGTAGCTGAAGCTACGATAATGCAAAGATCTCGTTTAGCCTTCGAATGCCCGAGAAAAATAATAGACTAAATAATTAAGATATTTTGGATATTTTCTAAATATTCACTCTGAATCAAAAACTCACCGTTGTATATTTCCCTAGCCTTAGAGATCCAATAGCATTGCCTCCATTGTGAGATAATAACTTCGGAAGACAGGGTGGTGTCTGCAGAATCATTTCAAAGACCAAGTTTTTACAAGAATATTTGCTATGGTCAAATGAATACATTGGAAGACAATGTACCGGGTTCAAGTTAAGTCTATCTGCAGATGAAGAGCCCAATATCACTGCATACCTGCGTAACACACAAAGGCAGATTAGCCGGAAAAAAATCCAGGTTTAATCCGAAAATCGAACATTTGAAATGGTAGATGTGTGTATTGCTTTGAATAGTTTTACTTTTGTGTTGCAACTCCACTCACTATTGTTGACTGCTTTACAAAGATTTAAAGATTGAAATAATATGGTCATTCTAATCCTAGGGTCAAGAAAGAAAAAAAAACTTACACCAATAGAGTATCTTCCAGGGATGAAGCAAGTGGACTAACAACTTCCACTGTTCCACCTGCACATAATGACCTGTAGAGATGACAAAAACATACACATTAAGTTCAAATGGTTTAGATAGCAACTTGATGAAAACAAGTAGAAAGATATTCTCTTAACTCTTACCCTGTCATATCTGTCCGACCATATGTTGTTTTCAGTCCAGTTACACCACAAAGTGATGCAGGGATGCGAACAGAACCTGCTTTCCAGACACAAGTAAGCATACAACGCAGATAAAAAAAAATCAAGATAACTTTGATGATACCTCCACCATCTGTTCCTAGAGCAGCTGGACATAGTCCAGAGGCTACAATAGCTGCTGAACCTGAAGAAGATCCGCCTGTGTACCTTTCAGGTGAATGTGGGTTTCTTGTGGTTCTGCAAGAAACACGTTGAAGTAACAAAACAGTTTACAAGTAAGATTTGTGTTCTCTGCTGTGTTGCTTACCCATAATTTGAATTGTTCCCTGAAGTCCCCATTCCTAACTCATGCATATTAGCCTTCCCAAGTAAGATTGCACCACAACTTCGAAGTCTTGAAACAACCACTGAGTCCTTCTCTACATAACGCTCTTCATGTAGCCATGTTGTTCCACCTATAGATGCAAGACTCCTATAAAAGGTCTCTTATATCTTTCAGTGTTTTAAATGAAACATAAGAATGACACTACTTACCCGTTGTGGTATGCGGTAAACAGTCAATATCATCCTTGATTGTTATAAAAACTCCATCTAAAATGGATATTGGATGTCCTACACAACTCACATTCAACATGATCAATACACATACCAGAATAAATAGATCTCTTAGTCTGCAACATTACCTTGTTCAAACCTATGTGTAGAAGCTTCAGCTTGCTTTCTGACTTCATTAGCATCAAAGCTAATCAAAAAGGGTGTTGGAGACTTGTCATACTTGAACTCCTCTATGATTGAGATTATTTGTTCTGCTACCTAGCAAATCACCAACAAGGCTTTTTGATAGGCACCAAAATAAAAACAGTAAAAAAATTTGAAAATTAAAATGACTAACCACAGATGGAGTTGTTAACTTAGATCTATAAGCATAAGCGTAATCACGTATCTTCCAGTAACGAAAGGATGAGCCTGAATCTGCTTGGAAGCTAAGGGAAGGATCATATTGAGGAAGACACTTCAAGGCTGTTTCTAATCTGTTTACAGGACTCTCATCTTCTCCAACAGGGACAACATCAAGCTCCGGTTCTAAGTTCAACCAATGATAAGTTTATGTAATTATTACTGAGTTTTCCATGTAAGTACAGAGCCGGTCTTGAGCATAAGCTAGTGAAGCATTAGCCTATAGCCTCCAAAGTTTTTTTTTTTTAAATAACATATATATAAACCTCCAAATTTGTACTCCTTCTGGATACAAATGTATGATGTTTAGGATTTTTCACACATATTAAAAAACAATAAATATCATCTTTTAATCATTACTTTTTATTTTATCAATAAAGTTTCACCACTCATATTTTTACTTTTTAATTTATATTTTTGTTTTAAAAGCAAATGCATTGATTATATCCTAATACAAGATAAAAAGTTCAAACATCTTACATTTGTATACGGAAGGAGTATATTTTTAAAAAATATAAGCCATTGCTAAATTGTATATAGCCCCCAAAATCTCAGAACAAGTCATGTGTAAGTATACAACATATGAATGATAAAACGACTTGTAAGATAAGAATATACTTTGAGATGGGAACACAGGTCTAAACATGGGCTCTTCTGGTATAACTGTGTTCCGAAAAATCTGCAAGTCACAACAAGGAAAAGCACATAAGTAATTGTGCCATGATCATAAAAGTGAGTCTGATGAAGACAGACCTGGGTCATGCCATTATTCTTCTTCAATGACTCTACAATCAATGAGCCTATAAGTGGTGCTTCAAGCATCTTAACAAACAACTTGAACAAGAAGCCAGTCAAATGAGGGGCTGCAACGTTACAAAAAACCATGTTAAGACATGTGTCTGAAACTCATGTAACGTATAGAACCAGATCAGCATTATAATATTAACGAACCTTTGATGTCTTCTTCTTTATATTTCACACAAGAGACATCAACCTCGTTAACCGGCTTCATGACCTTAAACTTACCCATCTTATCAAACAAGAAATAAATTAAGACGTTAAATTTGGATTGATGTAGTAGATCACACGTCAGAAGATTCAGAGACCAGAATCAGAACAATGGCTATGGAAGATATATATAGATTGCAAAAGTCAAAGAAGAACCTGAGAACGTTGATCTGATTTGGCGGTGATTAGTTAATGAACCTGACGCAGATTTGATGAGGCCGTGCGGATGACCGGTGAAGTTTGTTGGAAACTTGAATGGTTGCTTGTACTAGATTTGTATATTGATTTTGTCTCGAAATGCTGAACAAGTCTAACGATATTCTCAAATTGACATAACGGTCCCCTTTATTGTGTAAAATTCTATTTTCTCCCCTTAATTATTGTTTTCACACTTCCTCCCCCAGTCCATGTATATCCATTTCTACTACATAACCAACTGTGATTTTTACTTATTCAGAGCTCATAAGTCATAAGCATGTTTATCTAGAAGAATCAAATAGTGCGACTATGTTGTATATCAATAGTGAAATGCAAAGTTCTTGGATGAAAAATTAATTGGTTGTTACGCTATAAGAAAATTTGCCATAATATTGTTGGTTGACATAATCAACCAAAGATCACGAGACACGACTTGATCGAGCAACATCATTTACGACTAGTCAGCCTATATACCATATGGATATTCTAATTTAAAGAAGTCATTGGTGATAGGATTCAAAAAAATATATTAAAACAATAATTTTGACTTTAAAATATCAACATTGTATTTCACATGAATAATATACATAATCCTTGAAGAAGGGCTAATTATTACTCTCTCAAACATGTTTTGTATTTAATCGTGACCATACTTTATAAGGAAAAGCTAAGCTAATTCAAAGATATACCATCATGATAACACCTCAAGCATGCTGGTGAGATACGTCTGATATAAGTTAGAATAATTACAACAGTTTAACCACTTTTATAACAAGGTGCAAGTTGGCAATATATGGTATAATAAGAACAAACAAGTGAGAAGGTGAATACACAGTGACAATGTTAATATCTTCTTTTGTTAGGTAGGTATAAAGTTTATCTCCCATTGATATGCATAGATCAGTAAATAAAAGATGAGTGTTAGGCCCTTTTACAAATTATATTTTTGATGTTGGCAAGAAATAAAAAGTTCAGTTTAAGGATACAAGATTTGGTTTAGTATTTTCAATCTGTCTTGTTAATTATTTTTAATTAAATCTGTTTCTTTTATCTGATGAAATCAAGGGAATAAAAACCTGATAACTATAAACCATATCAAAACAGAACTAATTCAACTAAACTTTAACCCACAAAAAAAAAAAGAATCCAATAACTTAGTATTTGGTAATAAAATAAAAACTAAGACTGATGGGGCTAAATCCATGATTAACCCCAGTCTCTTAACTAGGGTTTTTAGCTTCGGATAAGAAATGATTCTTAACTTTTCTTAACTTTTCTTAACTTTTAACTAAGAAAATCTAAGAACCATCTCTTATATAAAAGATATAAGAACCGTTTCTTAGCCGAAAAGTGTAAAAAAAAAAAAACCAAAAAAATATCAAATCATGAATTAAGAACTCTGTCCAGACCGGTGTTAATCATGATCAAGGACAATGACCTAATTATTTAGATTTTTCATATCTTCTTCTACAAATCTTACTTTATGATTTAGAATATTAAACCTTAAAATAGTTCGTACTTAGTACTTGCTTATAAAATACAACTTAGTGATTAACTTCTTTATTGAAAAGAAAAGCTGGTCTTCTTCAGCGTAGAAATATCAAACACACTAGTTAGCTGGACCCCAGCATAGAGTTCCAAAAAGTCATATTAATCCTTGAGTAACGTCACAAGACAGTCACACATCCGCTCCTTAAACTCATAAACTCTGACAAACCACGTGTAATAGAGCAATAAGTTCACGTACCACAACGTCCTATCATGTTATCATTTTCCAACACCACCACCACCGTTTCACCCATCATATAACAAAAATCATTTTTAAGACAGAACACACTTTAACTAATAGATGGAGAAACTCTCTTACAACTCCTATCCAGACTCAACCGACTCATCTCCTCGATCTCGCGAGATCGATTTCGATAACCCTCCGCCATGGGATGATCACAACCACCAGAGCTACAAAGTTAGGTTCATGTGCAGCTACGGCGGCAAGATTCAGCCACGTCCTCACGATAACCAGCTTACTTACGTTAACGGAGAGACCAAGATTCTCTCCGTAGATCGCGGGATCAGATTCCCCGTCTTGGCCTCCAAGCTCTCCGCCGTGTGCGGCGGCGATGGAGATGTTTTGTTTAAGTATCAGCTTCCGGGAGAGGATCTAGACGCGTTGATCTCCGTTACTAACGATGATGATCTTGAGCACATGATGCATGAGTACGATCGCTTGCTTCGTGTGTCGTCTAAGCCGGCGAGGATGCGTTTGTTTCTCTTCCCGGTTAGTTCCGGTGGGTTTGGATCGGAGGGTTCTAGTCACTCGGATCGTGATCGGTTCGTTGAGGCGTTGAATACGGTTCGTAACCGGTCTGAACCGGAGAAAACCGTAACCGGTCCGGTGAATAGTGCTGATTTTCTGTTTGGGACGGAGAAAGTTGTAGCTCCTCCGCCGCCACCGGCGGCACCGGTGGTGCTCGAGCCTCATCCGCCGGTGGTTCAACCGGATCACGCGGTGGAGATGCAAAATCAAATGCTTGAGTTCCAGAGGATGCAAGTTAGGGATCAAGAACAGCAACAAGAAGCTGTTTATAGAAGGAAGAGTGAAGACGGTTTAATCTTCTCTCCGCCGTACGCACCGCCTCCGCCGCAGACGGCGGTTCCACAAAACAGTACACAAGCGCCTCCAATGACCTTCTGGCAAGGAAACCACTGTAATCCAGGAGGCGTGTATCCAACAACCGCTCCGGGAATGGGATTACCGGAGCAGCCGGTATACATGGTTCCAGCTCCAGCTCCAACTCCAACACCACATCCGGGAACTGTATACCACGCGCAGCCGCCACAACAACTTCAAAGCGTCATGAGACCAATAGCTCCAGGACAAGGCAACCAAGGTGGCTTCTACCCTCAGGCTTACAGGGAACAGCACCAGCCTGCGTACAACGTAGCTCAACCACAAGTAGGAGCAAGGGCACCACCACAACAGCAACCTCCTCCGCCTTTTACCTCCGGTCCTCCTCCTCCTCAGCCGCAATACTCTGCGGTTCCACCGCCACGGCAAGTCTTGGGATTACCAGATACAGCGGCGTATACTCAGGTGAATTACGCAGGAGGAATGGGGAAACAAGTTTACTACACGGAGGCGCCACCTCCACAGTACCATGGAGGAGTTGGTTTACCTGTGAATGGTATGAGCGAAGTGAGAACCGGACCAGACGGTAAGCCTGTTGTTATGAACATGTCACCCAAAGTTTCATCACAGAGTTCAGATTCAGCAGTGTGATGAGGTAATCAAATTATTGTTTAAAACCATTTCAAGTTTCATCATCATATATAGTGTAATTGAGATTACTTTGGTATTTGAATGTCTCATAAATAATATTTTTACCTTTTGTTTTAATCTCCTTTATAATGTTCTTGGTTCTGCAATTTCTATAACTTCTTGTCTTATTTTCATGAACCTTGTCTCTTGTGCATACACTTTTTCTTTTCTTTTTGCCTATATGTCAACAAGATTATTACGTATTGTTCGAATGGACTTGTAAATTCAATATAAAACATATCGGTTGTACATGAGAACTGATGTAAAAATGAATCAGATTTTGTGGAAGATCAACATCTAAAACTCAATAATTGAACTAGAGAAACAACGATTTTTAAAAGTTATCTCGTTTGATTGGTTTTTTAGTAGATAAATACACACCACACGGAAATAAAACTATCAAACCTTACTTAGGGACAGGTGTTGTGTGAAAGGATGTTATATAGGTTTGAACTTTTGAGAATCTTTGGAGAGAGAGAGAGATTCACTAACTCATCGCCATTGTTGTCAACCCATTAGCTCCAAAAATTCTTTAACAAAACGACAACCATTATTGTATCATAATCATATCATTGAGTGCATACATGTGTCATACATGTCTTTGGTTTCCTGTCATAATCATAGAGAGTAAGACCATCACACCAGTACACACCCAACAACTACATTTGCCGTATCCCAAGATTCGTTTGCTAGTTAGGCAATAAATGAAAAAAAAAAGGCTTCATGATCGCTCTTGGAGCATGGTATGGCTGTATGAGAAGCAACACTGCAGTCTGTAATATTTACTCTCTCCGTTTCATTTTAATTGTCGTTTTAGAGTCGGATACACAGATTAAAAAACATTTAATTTTACATATTTCCAAACTAAAAACATCATTACCAATACACTTAACCACCTTTTAACCAATAGAAAAATAGATTAAAATGTAAAGTCAATAAATTTTACATTGAAATTATAAAATGACACTTATTTTGAAACGAAAATTTTACTCTAGCAACGATAATTAAATTGAAACGGAGGGATCATGATATATAATACTCTCTCCTTTGTATGAAAAGAGTGTTATCTGACATTTTTCACACGAATTAAAAATAATTTACAATAATTAAATACATTAATGTTTTTAATAATAAGATTTGTTTAATCCAATATTTTTTGAGATACATAAAATAATTTATAAGATCAAGAAATTTTACAATTAATATTAACATAAAAAAGATACAAATTGCTTTGAAGTTCTAAATCAATATTTTTTGTGTAACAAAAAAAGTCAAAATGACATTATTCATGAAACAAAGAATTACCAACAGCTTTAAAAAAAAAACCACTGAATTATCTTAATTAAATATCTAATAAGGACAAAAGAGACCAATGTAACAATCTTTTGGTAAGATGGTATTGACCATATGATGAGCCTCTCGGTGATTCTAGTTATGACCTGTTTAACCCTCAAGTACTTTTAAGATTCAAAAACAAATCACAAGTGCAGTTTCACAATCTCTTTGACCATCGTGTCCCAAACCCTTGAGGAAAGACATGGTGAGTTTCAATGAAGAGACCATTCTGAAGACCCTGCCACAGACCTTACGCACCTTAGCTCGACTCGCTTGCTTCTCAGGCACATTCCCAACAAGCTCTTTAACCAAACAACTTAGTTTCCCCATATGACTCTTCATTTTTCTCCTCGACTCTTTGCTTACAGTAACCAACGATCTCAAACCTTCAGAGATCAACTGAAGAGCTTCTACTCTACAAAACTCAACCTTAGGATTCAAACTCTTCTCCACAAGAAACCCAAACAGCTTGCGTGCTATCCACGCCCTCCTTCTAAACACATCCTCAAGAAAATTCACCTTTATCTGAGACTTATCTAGATATGCATTTAAGTCACCCAAGTACCTAGCAATAATAAGCAGAGATATGTTCATAACCACAAATGGACACCGACAACGGAGTGAGTTTTACAAACTTTACCTTGGCTATTTTCACTAGCTGATCTTGATTGTCATGGCTGTAGAAGAAGAAAGGTTCCTTATACAATGAATAGTGGAAGCAGACCAGATCAGCAAAACACAATTCAGAAACATTATGGAAAAGAACATAATGCACTCAGCATCCCAGCAAACATACAACCAAGGCTCCACATGTCCAATGAGTAGTCATAGTCTTGCAAATCAACAAGTTCGAGAGTGAAGCTTAGCTACATCGAAAAGGGAAATAATAGAGAATTTGAAGTAAAAGCACACAACACGAACATTATACTCTTTCCCAATCTATAGGGTGAAGCTTACGCAGCTCATGGAAGAGAAGACAAAGTCACCTTCTTTTTCTTAACAGGTTTGAGGATCTTGATGATGCATGCACTTCTCCTTGCTGTTCACGTTTACTCCCTCGAATACTTCACTATACTTTCCACGCCCGACCTTCCTTACTACCTCATAATCATATTGCTCCCTGAGTGATCAAAGCTTTAACAAGATATTACATTAAGTGCATCAATCTTCATTGGATAAGCTTTATCTGGAAGTAAATGAATCCAGAGCAAACTGAAATCAAAATCACTATAAACACTATACAGAGCTACTTAGTCATTACTACCAATTCAGCTGATCTCAAAATGAAATCAAAATCATTATAAACACTATAGAGAGCAATCTGATAGTTACTACCAATTCAGCTGATCACTGCGCTCTCCCGCAGCAGATTCTGATTTCTTTATGACCTGTTTAACCCTCAAGTACTTTTAAGATTCAAAACAAATCACAAGTGCAGTTTCACAATCTCTTTGACCATCGTGTCCCAAACCCTTGAGGAAAGACATGGTGAGTTTCAATGAAGAGACCATTCTGAAGACCCTGCCACAGACCTTACGCACCTTAGCTCGACTCGCTTGCTTCTCAGGCACATTCCCAACAAGCTCTTTAACCAAACAACTTAGTTTCCCCATATGACTCTTCATTTTTCTCCTCGACTCTTTGCTTACAGTAACCAACGATCTCAAACCTTCAGAGATCAACTGAAGAGCTTCTACTCTACAAAACTCAACCTTAGGATTCAAACTCTTCTCCACAAGAAACCCAAACAGCTTGCGTGCTATCCACGCCCTCCTTCTAAACACATCCTCAAGAAAATTCACCTTTATCTGAGACTTATCTAGATATGCATTTAAGTCACCCAAGTACCTAGCAATAATAAGCAGAGATATGTTCATAACCACAAATGGACACCGACAACGGAGTGAGTTTTACAAACTTTACCTTGGCTATTTTCACTAGCTGATCTTGATTGTCATGGCTGTAGAAGAAGAAAGGTTCCTTATACAATGAATAGTGGAAGCAGACCAGATCAGCAAAACACAATTCAGAAACATTATGGAAAAGAACATAATGCACTCAGCATCCCAGCAAACATACAACCAAGGCTCCACATGTCCAATGAGTAGTCATAGTCTTGCAAATCAACAAGTTCGAGAGTGAAGCTTAGCTACATCGAAAAGGGAAATAATAGAGAATTTGAAGTAAAAGCACACAACACGAACATTATACTCTTTCCCAATCTATAGGGTGAAGCTTACGCAGCTCATGGAAGAGAAGACAAAGTCACCTTCTTTTTCTTAACAGGTTTGAGGATCTTGATGATGCATGCACTTCTCCTTGCTGTTCACGTTTACTCCCTCGAATACTTCACTATACTTTCCACGCCCGACCTTCCTTACTACCTCATAATCATATTGCTCCCTGAGTGATCAAAGCTTTAACAAGATATTACATTAAGTGCATCAATCTTCATTGGATAAGCTTTATCTGGAAGTAAATGAATCCAGAGCAAACTGAAATCAAAATCACTATAAACACTATACAGAGCTACTTAGTCATTACTACCAATTCAGCTGATCTCAAAATGAAATCAAAATCATTATAAACACTATAGAGAGCAATCTGATAGTTACTACCAATTCAGCTGATCACTGCGCTCTCCCGCAGCAGATTCTGATTTCTTTTTTTGTCCCGTTTGCGTAGACTTTGCGCTATATTTTGTTAAATGAGCCTGAAAATGTTATATATGTATTCGTAATTCCGTTCATTTACTATTTAAAAATATTTTATTTTGTAATTCAATACGTATATTATTTGTAAAAAAAAATTTTACTGTATCACACAAAATATATTGTAAAACATTAAACATGACTTTTATTTTGCTATCGTTTACAACTATAATTGATTTTGTCAATAAAAAAAATTGTAAAATAATTACAACGGACTTTAAACTTAAGCGGATCTCAAAATTAAAATTAAATCTGCAACAGAATTTTTTTTTCCGCTTCCATATCGTTGCACTTTCTCAGCACTTTATAATCTTGCTCTCTCTCTCTCCTCGATGCACTTTTCTATCACCGTCGATTTTTTCTCGCTTCCATCTCTCTCTTCTCGCTGCAATTTCTCATTGCCATTTTTTCTCGCTTCCATCCTTTCTTCTTGATTCACTTTCTCTCACCGTCGATTTTTTCTCGCTTCCATCTCTCTCTCTTCTCGCTGCAATTTCTCACCGCCATTTTTTTCTCACTTCCATCCTCTCTCCTCGATTCACTTTCTCTCACAGACGATTTTTCTCCTCCGCATTCCACTTCTCTCCTTGCAAAAATGAGTTCTTCATCAGGAGAATTTACTCTTGACATGACAAGATTCGAGGCAAAGAAAGAGCAAGAAACTTCCGAGTATGATCTCAAGAAATAAAATTATTTCTGGGGACGCTTTTCGCGATATGGAAACGTCTAGCTGGGGACACTCTTTGCGATGTTCTCAATGTTGATCATCAACCCTATAAAAACCTTCACGTCTTGGGCGGATCAACACAGCGTTAATGATCGGGAAAAAGGTCTTGATGCAGGAAAAGTATGTCAAGTTCATCCACTGTGTCAACAACTGTAACGAAGAACAAGATCAGAGAATTAGTCATTAATATTATAATTAGCTTTATCTTATATTTAATTTATGATTTTGATGGTTAATATTATAGTCATGTTCTCTGATTCTTATTATAGTCAATAAGTAGTCTTCCGATATAAAACAAATGATTATATAAAACTGATACTTACTAGTCCTTTCATAGATGAAGATACACACAAATTATCAGAATTTATTATTCACCTCTTTCAATAATCCAAGAGCATTTATTGTACACACAAAACACAACAACCATTATTGTATTATAATCATATTATTGAATGCATAATTTCCAAAACATGGTATGAGGATTAACATTGCAATCCATATCTATGATATATAATACTCTCGTTTGTATGAATGAGTGTTACTTCACATTTTCCACACGAATTAAAAAATGATTGAAATACATTAATGTTTTTAATAATTAGATTTTTTAACCAATATTGTTTGAGAAATAAAATTATTTCTAAAATAAACATATTTTGCAATTAATATTAAAAATATATATATACAAATTGCATTGAAATCCAAAATTGATAGTTTCTCTATAACAGAAAAAAAAAGTAAAAATGATATTATTCATGAAACAAAGTATTACCAATAGCTAAAAAAACAAAACCGCTGAATTATCAATAATCAAACATTTAAAGAGGACAAAGAGACCACAATGTAACAATCTTTTGGTAAGTAATGTAGAGATTCATCAAAAGATATTTTAAAAAATAGAACATGAAAAAGGAAGATGGGGGTATTCACCGGATGATCAGCCTCTCTCGTTGTGACCTGTTAATCCTTAGTGTTCTTGAGATTCAAAAACAAATCACCAAGTGCAGTTTCACAACCTCTTTGCCCATCTGGTCCCAAACCCTTGAGAAAAGACTTGGTGAGTCTCAACGAAGAGACAATTTTGAAGACCCTACCACAGAACTTACGCACCTTAGCTCGCCTTACTTGCTTCTCAGGCACATTCTCAACAAGCTCTTTAACCAAACAACTCAGTTTCCCCATATGACTCTTCATTCTCTTCTTCGACTCTTCTCGCGTCTCTTTGCTTACACTAACCAACGACCTCAAACCTTCAGAGACCAATCCAAGAGCTTTCACTCTACGAAAGTCAACCTTAGGATTCACACTCTTCTCCACAAGAAACCCAAACATCTTGCGTGCGATCGTGCGATCCACGCCCTCCTTCTAAACACTTCCTCAAGAAAATCCACCTTTATCTGAGACTTCTTGGAATCAAAGTAACCAAAAAGAACCATCCTAAACACATCCAAGACCATCTCCAGCTCAGTTTCTGAAAATCCTCTCGAGTCAATTATCTTCAGAACCCAATAAGTTGAGTTCTGAGCGAGGCTACCGATCATCTTGTGTTGGTTCCACTTCTTCTTGGAAGGATCAGGACTTGACTTCTTCTTGCTCTTGAACGGTTTTGCCGCAAGTTTAAGATTCTTCTCCAGCAAAGAAGCAAGTGCAGACAGTTCTAATGATCCATCCTTGAATAGCTCTCTGGACTTGAAGATTTTCTTGTAGATGATACCACATATCCGATTTAAAAGCTGCTGGCTACTCTCTGCTGTGCTTGGGTTCACTGGTGCCTGAGCTAAGTTTAAGTACACAGTCATAACTTGAGGACTCTCTGTTAAAACATCACCAAAACCACAACTCAGTAGAGAATAACATTGAGCCAAATCATTATCTTGTAAAACACTTACCTGGATTCTCATGGAGGTAGATTTCGAGAAGGGAGAGGACATGGAGTTTAGACAAAACAAGCTGTGACTGAGCAGTTTCGCCGCCGGATTGGTTCTTCTTCTCCTTGAAGATCTGAGCTAGGTAAAGTATCCATGCGGAACATTGCCTCGTCATCCATCCCATCATCTTCTTCTTCTTATTTTTCTTCAGAGTCATCAGAATCTTCAGGAACCTCCATGTCAACTGCCATATGATCAACGTGCTCACCAGTCTCACCCATTTCCTCATTTTCGTCTTCTTCTTCTTCGTCTTCAATAGCTAGACAATCTTCTTCATCATCATCAAGATCATCCTGGTGTCTAGCCAGTTTTAGATTTTTCTTGATCACTCTAAGCATTCTCAGTAGTCCATCACTGGTAACATCTTGATAGAAGTACTTGAAAACCTACATAGACATAGAATTGCAAAATTTCTATTAAAATTTGAAGCTGAGACAACTGAAAACAATGAAATGTTCTAAAATTCGGTCTAGGCAAGACTATGATTGGAACTCTAAGCTGCTTCAGTTTCTCTTAAGTTAAGGGTGCAACTAGTCAGCAAAATCGGTCTAGGCAAGACTATGCAAATCGGGTTTGAACAAAACAATTTTTAACCAATATTGTTTGAGAAATAAAATTATTTCTAAAATAAACATATTTTGCAATTAATATTAAAAATATATATATACAAATTGCATTGAAATCCAAAATTGATAGTTTCTCTATAACAGAAAAAAAAAGTAAAAATGATATTATTCATGAAACAAAGTATTACCAATAGCTAAAAAAACAAAACCGCTGAATTATCAATAATCAAACATTTAAAGAGGACAAAGAGACCACAATGTAACAATCTTTTGGTAAGTAATGTAGAGATTCATCAAAAGATATTTTAAAAATAGAACATGAAAAAGGAAGATGGGGGTATTCACCGGATGATCAGCCTCTCTCGTTGTGACCTGTTAATCCTTAGTGTTCTTGAGATTCAAAAACAAATCACCAAGTGCAGTTTCACAACCTCTTTGCCCATCTGGTCCCAAACCCTTGAGAAAAGACTTGGTGAGTCTCAACGAAGAGACAATTTTGAAGACCCTACCACAGAACTTACGCACCTTAGCTCGCCTTACTTGCTTCTCAGGCACATTCTCAACAAGCTCTTTAACCAAACAACTCAGTTTCCCCATATGACTCTTCATTCTCTTCTTCGACTCTTCTCGCGTCTCTTTGCTTACACTAACCAACAACCTCCTTGCCATCTTCTCCTTGGGTGATTTGTCTTGGGGCCTCACTTGTGGTGATGTGCTCCCATAGACCTCTTCCTCCAGAGCTGTCTGGTCAATCTCGACCAAGTAATGTAGTTAGGACCCTTCATGGTGACTGGAATCCTCACTAGCTGGTGTTGCTCCATCTTTGCTTGCTATTGGGTAAAAGAAAATGAAAGAGATTCTGAAGAAAGTAAACCAAACAAGTGAAAGAGTAAGGTGAATAGAATAGATTTGGAAGCAGTTTGGTGTTCAAGAGCTTTGATGCTCATACCATGTTAGAAATTAAAGAACATAGTGAAGAACAAGAGAGAGAGAGTAAAGAAAGATAATCTTATTCACTTGATTGATTTGCTTATGAGAACATCTCATATATATAGTGGTTACAAGTATGGTAAATGGTAGATGAGATATGATAAACTAATAACCCATTGTTTTGAGACCTTAACCAACCATGCATGTTTGTCCCTTGTAGTGGCATCTCCATTGTCTTGAGACCTTAACCAACCATGCATGTTTGTCCCTTGTAGTGGTATCTCCATTGTCTTGAGACCTTAACCAACCATGCATGTTTGTCCCTTGTAGTGGCATCTCCATTGTCTTGAGACCTTAACCAACCATGCATGTTTGTCCCTTGTAGTGGCATCTCCATTGTCTTGAGACCTTAACCAACCATGCATGTTTGTCCCTTGTAGTGGCATCTCCATTGTCTTGAGACCTTAACCCACCATGCATGCTTGTCCCTTGTAGTGGTATCTCCATTGTCTTGAGACCTTAACCCACCATGCATGCTTGTCCCTTGTAGTGGCATCTCCATTGTCTTGAGACCTTAACCAACCATGCATGTTTGTCCCTTGTAGTGGCATCTCCATTGTCTTGAGACCTTAACCCACCATGCATGCTTGTCCCTTGTAGTGGCATCTCCATTGTCTTGAGACCTTAACCAACCATGCATGTTTGTCCCTTGTAGTGGCATCTCCATTGTCTTGAGACCTTAACCCACCATGCATGCTTGTCCCTTGTAGTGGCATCTCCATTGTCTTGAGACCTTAACCCACCATGCATGCTTGTCCCTTGTAGTGGCATCTCCATTGTCTTGAGACCTTAA
Organism: Brassica carinata; assembly: GCA_016771965.1. NCBI lineage: Eukaryota > Viridiplantae > Streptophyta > Magnoliopsida > Brassicales > Brassicaceae > Brassica > Brassica carinata. The sequence continues at coordinate 63,935,196 of CM028697.1, read as the reverse complement.
CCCACCATGCATGCTTGTCCCTTGTAGTGGTATCTCCATTGTCTTGAGACCTTAACCCACCATGCATGCTTGTCCCTTGTAGTGGCATCTCCATTGTCTTGAGACCTTAACCCACCATGCATGCTTGTCCCTTGTAGTGGTATCTCCATTGTCTTGAGACCTTAACCAACCATGCATGTTTGTCCCTTGTAGTGGCATCTCCATTGTCTTGAGACCTTAACCCACCATCTTGTTTCTTATTGCTTCATTTTACACTCCCCTCAAGCTTGACCATAGGAACTAGTCAAGCTTGGAAACCATGAAGCATTCCATCTTGATCATTAACCACTTCTTCTTGGAAGGATCAGGACTTGACTTCTTCTTGCTCTTGAACGGTTTTGCCGCAAGTTTAAGATTCTTCTCCAGCAAAGAAGCAAGTGCAGACAGTTCTAATGATCCATCCTTGAATAGCTCTCTGGACTTGAAGATTTTCTTGTAGATGATACCACATATCCGATTTAAAAGCTGCTGGCTACTCTCTGCTGTGCTTGGGTTCACTAGTGCCTGAGCTAAGTTTAAGTACACAGTCATAACTTGAGGACTCTCTGTTAAAACATCACCAAAACCACAACTCAGTAGAGAATAACATTGAGCCAAATCATTATCTTGTAAAACACTTACCTGGATTCTCATGGAGGTAGATTTCGAGAAGGGAGAGGACATGGAGTTTAGACAAAACAAGCTGTGACTGAGCAGTTTCACGATTGGTTCTTCTTCTCCTTGAAGATCTGAGCTAGGTAAAGTATCCATACGGAACATTGCATCGTCATCCATCCCATCATCATCTTCTTCTTCTTCAGAGTCATCAGAATCTTCAGGAACCTCTCTGTCAACTGCCATATGATCAACGTGCTCACCAGTCTCACCCATTTCCTCATTTTCGTCTTCTTCTTCTTCGTCTTCAATAGCTAGACAATCTTCTTCATCATCATCAAGATCATCCTGGTGTCTAGCCAGTTTTAGATTTTTCTTGATCACTCTAAGCATTCTCAGTAGTCCATCACTGGTAACATCTTGATAGAAGTACTTGAAAACCTACATAGACATAGAATTGCAAAATTTCTATTAAAATTTGAAGCTGAGACAACTGAAAACAATGAAATGTTCTAAAATTCGGTCTAGGCAAGACTATGATTGGAACTCTAAGCTGCTTCAGTTTCTCTTAAGTTAAGGGTGCAACTAGTCAGCAAAATCGGTCTAGGCAAGACTATGCAAATCGGGTTTGAACAAAACAATTTTTTTAACCAATTTTTTCTTAAAAAAAACCGGTCTAGATGTTTGAAAAACCGGTCTAGACGCCACCTAATCAATAATTCTCTATAAGGTGTCTAATCATCCCCTCAATTTTTTTAACAATTGAATAAAGGATTTGTGACAAAAAAAAAGAAAAGAAAAGAATAAAGGATCAAATAGAAGCTCATTTTAGCATCCAAGCATCAGAAATTTCAAGTAAAATAAAAAAAAAAATATTATTTTTTTGCTTGTTGCTAGCTTATTAGCTGCTCAATGGAAGATCGCAATGGAGCTGAAGAATGAGGCAAGAGAGAAAGCAACGTGTCCACAAGGACATCCATAACTGTTGGTTCTTCTTCACCATCATCCTCACCTTCGCCATCACTTTCCAGAAGATCAAGAGAGGAACTGAAAGCTTTGTCACAGCATACTGAAAGCTCACTTGCAGCTTCAGAGAACTCTCCGGGATGGAGGAATATTTTAAGCAAAAGCTGAACGACCAAATGCCTCAACGCATGACACTTATTCGCATCAGCAGATAATGAGATAATCCACAGCTCCTTTTCTCCTCTGAGAGTTTACTCTCTGTTTCTTGCAACTCTCTGACAACGTTCTCATCTGCTTCATTCAAGGAACGGAAGTGAGAAACCGAGGGAATACTCTGCAGCGTGCTGAGGAACTTCATGAAGTAGGAAACAGGATCATCATCAGGCTGCTCCAGAGTAGTTTCAATCTTCTGAGAGTTTGACAAAAGTAGCTGAAGCTGTTCAATGCACATACTGCAAAGAGAAGCTGGAGTAGCTGTCTCCGGCCACTTGAACTTCTCCTGCAGCTCAAATGATGTAACTTCAGTTCCGAGAGAAGCCACAAACAGACCCTGAACAGCGAGAAACTTCATGATCGGCTTTTGAACTCGGAGTTTCGCCTCGGGAGCCAACTTAGCATGTTTTAAAACGCCAGGGAGAGATTCAATAATCCAGCTTCTCAGAACATCTCCAGTTTCCTCAGTAACATGCTGTTCATCCACAAACAAGTTCATCAAGCTCTGGAGAAACAGCGTGCAACCATCTTCAGTTTCAAACTCACCAGCAAGATCTTTAACGGTTTTGGTACGTGTAACATTATCAAACTTTCCTTCACTGTGTCTCTAAAGAGCCATTGTGACAGCCACTCTTTTGGTATCATCTCCCTTCACCCAATCCATCAACTCCATAAGAAAATGAGTTGCAACTTTATGCAGCCAAGAGTACTTTGCGGAGAGTGTATCCATCAGGCACTGAACAAACTTAAACGATAGAAAGTGTTGGAGGAAGCTTGCGGGAAGCTTTGGGAGGAGAAGGAGAAGGATGTCCAACGCCAGATGTTTGCGGTCGTGAGATGAAGTGAGCAAGCCTCCTTCCATGAAGTTTTCGCAGAAGCTACGGATGTTGTTTGTTGCTTCTTCTTCTATGGGATTAGGCTTGCGGTTTCGCTTTAGCTTTTATGAAGAATGAGCAGATGAGACATTAACAGCAGCTTCTGGCAACAGCAGATCGCGGATGATGGACCATAAGCTGTGAACACGAGGCTGGCAGAAAGTAGATTCCTGAAATTTAACAACAGAAACACAATATGAAGACAAAATATTAACATGTTTAATTTAACTAAGCATGCGGGTTTGAGTAGTTTGGTTTTCGGTTAGTTCGGTTCAATCTGAAATAAATCTTACCGAATTAATCTGAAATAAAATTTGGTTGGGTGTTAGTTGGGTTTCTGAAAATTCTACCAAAGTTTTTGATTTCGATTATATTTTAGATTAATTTTGTTAAATTTTCGGATAAATTTGGTTAGTTTGGTTAGGGGTTTTTAGCATGGTTTGGTTATAACTTTTTTTTGTTTTTTAAGAAAACAAAAGTACCCAATTGTCAATCCGGAATATTTTTTAAAAAAACTATTGAATTGAACTCCTAACCGAACTAACCAAAAAATTTGGTTCGGCTCGGTGCAAAATCCCAGCCCTATGATCAACCATTTCTCAATAGAAAAAAGATTTGTATGTACCTTCAAGCAATTACCAATGACTGAGGAGATGATCTTCAGAAAAGAACATGCTAGAACTGAAAGGAACTGGTAGAAGCTTGCCAAAGACAGGGTGATGATCAACTGAAATCTTCTCACGGAGCTTGAGAGCTGAGAGCTAAGCATCAGGGTTTCCAACCTCGGCGGCTTGTTCAAACCACTTATGAAGCTCTAGAGCTTCCACGACATGAGTCACAACAGCTTCAATAGGCAGCTGCACAATAACCAGATGGTATCATAAGACTTCCACAACAAGTAATAAAATGGTATTATACGAATGTAACCTATTATATACCTTTTCAATAAAGTCTAGAAGAACATGAACGCCTGGTTCCTGCAAGTAACGTTTCTTCGCAGCAAGACTGATGAGATCATTGGTAAACTCTTTGATGATCTGAGAGTCTTTATCAGTCTGCCAGTCTTCAATTAGTCTTCCAGATCGTGCTAATGCACCATAAGCAAACAAACGACCCAATAGACTCTCTTTCACATCCTGCATCAATTGCAAATCAAAAGTTATGTTTTAAAAACCCTAGGCGTCAGCCTATTCTTAAAATCTGATTTATGCAATTCAAATCGGTTTAAACCATTTTAAATTGGTTAAAATTAGTCTAAGTTAATCTAAATTGGTCTTAAATTAATCAATAATGCAAGTGAAAATCCATAAATTTGTCTAGTTTTTTTCTATGTGTAATTTTTATAATTCATCACAAAATTTATAATAAAACCCAAAAACTAAAATATCTAAGGTAGATGTAAATATATAAAAAATAAATCAATAATTTGTTCTTAGACTTCTTGGAATAATCCGTCTACTAGCTGCTAGTCAAGCGTCTAGTTAAATGGCTAACTATTTCTTGAACATGCATTGATCAAAACCATTTGAGTCTCTATAACATAACACTCACATAAAACAAAAGATAAAATAAAAGGATTAATATAAATTAAGCTGTACTTACTTGTCCCTTCATGGATGAAGATACAGACAAATTATCAGAAACGAGTTTGAGCAGCGACTCCACACTGATGCGCTGGAGATGATGCCAACATGTAATGTCAACCCCAAAGCAAATCCTTGTCTTGCACACTGTTAAAAGAAAAGGAAAAAAAGCTAAATCTTCGGATACTAAAAAACTGAACCAGAGAGAAAGAGAGAAAGTATACATCTCTTGAAGACGAGACTCCACGGATAACCCTGCGTAGAGCGTATCTCAAGTGAGGTGCACAGTTATCCAAACCGACGTTCTTCTCAGCTTCAAGCATCAACCTTCGGTCGATAGATTCTTTATCTGGTAACGTCTCATATTGTTTCTTAATCTCTTGTAACCTCGTCACCAAGGAGGCAGCAGCTGCTTCTCTACTACCCATTGGTGAAAGACAGAAGCCGCGAGTTTGGTTTTGTCGTGAAAAGGACAAACCTTTATAATATAACGAAAGCAAATGTTAGAAATTAAAGAACATAGTGAAGAACAAGAGAGAGAGAGAGTAAAGAAAGATAATCTTATTCACTTGATTGATTTGCTTATGAGAACATCTCATATATATAGTGGTTACAAGTATGGTAAATGGTAGATGAGATATGATAAACTAATAACCCATTGTTTTGAGACCTTAACCCACCATGCATGCTTGTCCCTTGTAGTGGCATCTCCATTGTCTTGAGACCTTAACCAACCATGCATGTTTGTCCCTTGTAGTGGTATCTCCATTGTCTTGAGACCTTAACCCACCATCTTGTTTCTTATTGCTTCATTTTTACACTCCCCCTCAAGCTTGACCATAGGAACTAGTCAAGCTTGGAAACCATGAAGCATTCCATCTTGATCATTAACAACTTCTTCTTGGATATCTTTTTCTTGGATAGCTTTCTCGTGGATGGCTTCGTCATGGATAGCTTCTTCATGGATAGCTTCCTCATGGATGATAGATTCTTCATGGATTTGCAAATTAGGTTGATTTCCCCCCTCATGATCAGGATGGACTGCTTCTTCAACTGATGCAGCTTCATCCACAACTGGAGGTATAAGTGAAGTGCTCGGTATGCCACTTGTTTGAGGCTGGCTGATGCCTAGGTTTTCCAGAATGATTCTCAAGTTGTTTGCCCTATCTGAAGATCCTTGTGGGAGATCCTGAAGACTGTCCCAATTCTTCTCATCATAGTATCCCTTTGATTCCACAAACTTAACATCCCTTGAGACCATAACTCTTCTTGATTCAGGTATGTAGCACTTGTACCCCTTCTCAAGCATGAGTATATCCTATGAACATGCCTTTGGCACTCTTGGCTTCAAGCTTATTTCTTTGTTCCCCGGTATCAAGACATAGCACGACACCCAAAACACGAAGTGATCAATGGAGGTTTTATTTTGTTTAATACCTGAAAGGGAGAGATATCTTGAGGACTTTGGTGGGAATCCTGTTGATCAAATAACATGCTGAGACCACAGCATCTCCCAGAACCTCTTTGGAACATTGGTATGGAACATCATGCTCCTTGCAACCTCCATAAGATGGCGATTCTTCCTTTCAGCAACTCCATTCTGTTGTGGTGTGTATGGGCAACTTGTTTGATGGATTATGCCATGTTTTGCTAAGTGATGTTTGAAAGCGTGCTTGTGTATTCCCCGCCATTATCAGACCTAAAGATTTTGATCTTGGAATTGAAATGGTTAGATACATAGTTTTCGGTTAATAAAAGCTTCTAAAACTCTATCTTTAGTTTGAATCAAGGTGATCCATGTATATTTTGATTTTTCATCTATGAATGTAACAAAATATTTATGGTTCTCCTAGACACACAAGGTGCTGTCCAAACATCGAGTGCACAAGATCAAAGCAATTTTCATAAATAGTCTTAGAATTAAGGAAAACAGATCTGGTGTTTACCAAGAATACAAGCCTCACAACTTCCATTCTTTAAAGATAAATTAGGTAACATCAATCCTAATGCACGAGAATGAGGATGACCTAATCTAGCATGCCATAAAACATCACTAGCTAACACGTATGCATTGAAAGCACAAGATAAATCTGCATGCTTGTCCCTTGTAGTGGTATCTCCATTGTCTTGAGACCTTAACCCACCATGCATGCTTGTCCCTTGTAGTGGTATCTCCATTGTCTTGAGACCTTAACCCACCATCTTGTTTCTTATTGCTTCATTTTACACTCCCCTCAAGCTTGACCATAGGAACTAGTCAAGCTTGGAAACCATGAAGCATTCCATCTTGATCATTAACAACTTCTTCTTGGATATCTTTTTCTTGGATAGCTTTCGTGGATGGCTTCGTCATGGATAGCTTCTTCATGGATAGCTTCCTCATGGATGATAGATTCTTCATGGATTTGCAAATTAGGTTGATTTCCCCTCATGATCGGGATGGACTGCTTCTTCAACCGATGCAGCTTCATCCACAACCGGAGGTATAAGTGAAGTGCTCGGTATGCCACTTGTTTGAGGCTGGCTGATGCCTAGGTTTTCCAGAATGATTCTCAAGTTGTTTGCCCTATCTGAAGATCCTTGTGGGAGATCCGAAGACTGTCCCAATTCTTCTCATCATAGTATCCCTTTGATTCCACAAACTTAACATCCCTTGAGACCATAACTCTTCTTGATTCAGGTATGTAGCACTTGTACCCCTTCTCAAGCATGAGTATATCCTATGAACATGCCTTTGGCACTCTTGGCTTCAAGCTTATTTCTTTGTTCCCCTGGTATCAAGACATAGCACGACACCCAAAACACGCAAGTGATCAATGGAGGTTTTATTTTGTTTAATACCTGAAAGGGAGAGATATCTTGGAGGACTTTGGTGGGAATCCTGTTGATCAAATAACATGCTGAGACCACAGCATCTCCCAGAACCTCTTTGGAACATTGGTATGGAACATCATGCTCCTTGCAACCTCCATAAGATGGCGATTCTTCCTTTCAGCAACTCCATTCTGTTGTGGTGTGTATGGGCAACTTGTTTGATGGATTATGCCATGTTTTGCTAAGTGATGTTTGAAAGCGTGCTTGTGTATTCCCCGCCATTATCAGACCTAAAGATTTTGATCTTGGAATTGAAATGGTTAGATACATAGTTTTGAAGTTAATAAAAGCTTCTAAAACTCTATCTTTAGTTTGAATCAAGGTGATCCATGTATATTTTGATTTTTCATCTATGAATGTAACAAAATATTTATGGTTCTCCTAGACACACAAGGTGCTGTCCAAACATCGAGTGCACAAGATCAAAGCAATTTTCATAAATAGTCTTAATTAAGGAAAACAGATCTGGTGTTTACCAAGAATACAAGCCTCACAACTTCCATTCTTTAAAGATAAATTAGGTAACATCAATCCTAATGCACGAATGAGGATGACCTAATCTAGCATGCCATAAAACATCACTAGCTAACACGTATGAATTGAAAGCACAAGATAAATCAAAGCTTGGTGTTTTCAAGCAAGTAAAGCTCTCCCTTGCTCACACCCTTTCCCAGCATCTTCCTGGTCTTAATATCCTGAAAGCACACATCATTAGGACTGAAAATAACATTGCAATTTAAATCATTGGTTGCTCTCTTGACGATAATAAGTTGGATGTGAAAGTAGGCATATAAAAGCTTGAGACTCCTTATCAAACAGCTTCAAGTTTCCTACTCCTTCAATTGGAATTCTATCACCATTAGCAATCACTACACTCCCTAGAGCAGGTTTAACATCACTAATCAGTCTAGCATCCCTAATCATATGATGAGAAGCTCAGAATCAATGATCAAAGGTCTAGTAGTATGTGAAGCACCGTGAATAGAATTTAAAGCATTGACACGATGTTACCAGAGTTTGCATTGATAGCCTTGATAAGCTTCAATGTCTGACTTGGATGAAGGCATCATCGGGGATGGCTGAGACATGGCATGGGATGTGGATCCACCAGTGTGGGTGGTTGAGATCATAGCTCTTCCATCTTCTCCTATGTGCATGGAGCCCGATATTGTGGTTTCGTGAGCTCTTGCTTCATGTGCTTTGGCCTGGTTGTATCTGTTGGTTGAAGCAGTCCGAGGTGAGGATGGAGTATCCAACAATTGGTTTTGAGTGGCCTAGATTCTTGCAGTGCTCACAAGTCACAGACTTGTCTCCTCCTCTTCTTGATTTTAAGTGTGCTTTGTTGCCCAAGCACTCTCCATCTTCTCAGCTTTGTTTCCCATAGACAGCTCCTCTTTTCCACCAAAGAGACCATCTGAACCTAGCTCCTTCCAAAGTTGAGCACACACATCATCATAGCTTGAAGCTCTTTAGCTCTCAATATGTGTTTAAGTACATCATTGAAGCTTGGGTTGAGTGTGAGAAGCAATCCAAAGACCTTGTCTTGCTCACGCTCTCTTCTAGTGTACTAGGATCGGTGGTACTTGGTCTCAAAGATCTCAAGTTCAGACCACAACTGGCTGTACTTTCCAAGGTGTTTGGTGAAGTCCATCTCCTCTTGCTGCAAGTTGTTGATTGCCCTCTTAACCTCAAATATTCTGGTGAGGTTTGAAGTGTTGCCATATACCTTGTATAAGGTATCCCATAGCTTCTTTGCAGTCTCACAGTGTGAGTAAGACTCCATGATAGGAGTATCAAGTGAGCCTTGCAAGATAGACAGCACCATGAGATCCTCCTGGCCCCATTTGCCTTCATCTACCACTACAACCTCCTTGCCATCTTCTCCTTGGGTGATTTGTCTTGGGGCCTCACTTGTGGTGATGTGCTCCCATAGACCTCTTCCTCCAAGAGCTGTCCTGGTCAATCTCGACCAAGTAATGTAGTTAGGACCCTTCATGGTGACTGGAATCCTCACTAGCTGGTGTTGCTCCATCTTTGCTTGCTATTGGGTAAAAGAAAATGAAAGAGATTCTGAAGAAAGTAAACCAAACAAGTGAAAGAGTAAGGTGAATAGAATAGATTTGCGGAAGCAGTTTGGTGTTCAAGAGCTTTGATGCTCTGATACCATGTTAGAAATTAAAGAACATAGTGAAGAACAAGAGAGAGAGAGAGTAAAGAAAGATAATCTTATTCACTTGATTGATTTGCTTATGAGAACATCTCATATATATAGTGGTTACAAGTATGGTAAATGGTAGATGAGATATGATAAACTAATAACCCATTGTTTTGAGACCTTAACCCACCATGCATGCTTGTCCCTTGTAGTGGCATCTCCATTGTCTTGAGACCTTAACCAACCATGCATGTTTGTCCCTTGTAGTGGTATCTCCATTGTCTTGAGACCTTAACCCACCATCTTGTTTCTTATTGCTTCATTTTTACAGCAAATACAGAAACCTAGCCGCGACTTTAACGGTTTATGGTTTTAGAAGCAAGCAATAGATAAACCGGGATTTGGTAGAAACTTGGATTGTATTTGGCAAACCAAAATCTTCATGTACCGGTTCAGAAGACTCAAGTTACGTAAATTACCTACATGGGTAAGAGTTTCGGTTAAAAGTTAAAACCCACACATTATTCTGACTAGCTTTTGGTTATTGGGTTAATCTGGACTTAATTAGAATGTGTTGCTGAGCCTTTTGTAAAAGTACAATTTTCTGCTCTTTTCAATTATGTAATGTAAACTGTGAATATTTATACATGTATTATTATTATTTTCCTGATGGAAAGAAGATTACCACATAGATAATTCACTTGTTAACCCCCCAAAAAAAAAAGATAATTCACTTCATCACTTGTTTGTTTCATTTATTTTCAGTGTATAGCTTGCATACTTGTTTATGGTTGTATAATAATTTGTTTCTGTAATTGTGTGATATTGTTTTTATTTGGCAAAGTAAAAAACTTATCACATGGAAAGTCATTGCAAATATAGATTTATGGAAAAGAATAAAGAAAATGAGAAACACTGCAGTAAATTTGTGTGTTTTTTTTTGCTCTTACAATAATTTACTAGGATAAGACCTACGCCTTGCGCAGAGTGAGTTTATTTATAAATATTATCGATAGTTTTTTTTATATATGTGATCATTTTATTTATATATATAAAATATTTTTTGTTGTTATTATATAATTTCTTTCCGATGGATCGGATCAATTTTTATTAAAAATAGTGGAACAAAACTATAATTAATACATCATGGGTTAATCGGATTGGACATTAAACAAATTATGACATAAAAACCTTATTTTTTCCATCGAACGCATTCTTGAAAAACGTGAACAGTATTGTTTTCACAGTTGAATTAGTTTGACTTTTATCTTCCATATGGTTTTGAAAGCTTTCAAATCAACCATCGAATTGATACATGTCATTTTAATGTTTTTAGTCGTATACTTAAGGAAAATTTACATTTTTGTAATTTAAAGTCGTTTTAAAAAATTCAAAATATAACATCTAAGAAAAAATCTAACATATAAGAAAAATCTAACATATAAGGTGTCCTCATTTTGTATTTTAAAATCATTTTTTTGAAAAAAAATAACATATAAGGTTTCCTCAACATATAAGGTTTCCTCATTTTTGTAATTTAAAGTCATTTTAAAAAATTCAAAATATAACATATAAGAAAAAATCTAATTTTTTATTATATGGTTAATGTGATTGTTTATTTTTTTAATAATATAAAATTAAACAAAATGAAGAAGGATGCAAAAATTGTTATCAAATCTTTATTATTCATAATCATTAATTGCCATATATATGTAAATCATATTAGGTAATTTCATAGCTTTTATTTAGGGAACGAATACACATTTCTTATATTTTAGGTTAATATAATGTTCTCTAGTGGACATTAAACAAATTATGACATAAAAACCTTATTTTTTCCTCGAACACAATTTTGAAAAAGTGAATAGTATTGTTTTCACGGTTGAATTATTTTGACTTTTAACTTACATATGGTTTTGAAAGCTTTCAAATCAACCATCGAACTGATACATGTCATTTTAATGGTTTTAGTCGTATACTTAAGGAAAACTTATATTTTTGTAATTTAAAGTTGTTTTAAAAAATTCAAAATATAACATATAAGAAAAAATCTAACATATAAGGTGTCCTCATTTTTGTATTTTAAAGTCGGTTTTAAAAAATAACATATAAGGTTTCCTCATTTTGTAATTTAAAGTCATTTTAAAAATTCAAAATATAACATGTAATAAAAATCTAATTTTTATTATATGGTTAATGTGATTGTTTATTTTTTAATAATATAAAATTAAACAAAATGAAGAAGGATGCAAAATTGTTATCAAATCTTTATTATTCATAATCATTAATTGTCATATATATGTAAATCATATTAGGTAATTATGTAGCTTTTATTTAAGGAAAGAATACACACTTCTTATATTTTAGGTTAATATAATGTTCTCAGTGGACATTAAACAAATTATGACATAAAACATTATTTTTTCCATCGAACACATTCTTGAAAAAGTGAACAATATTGTTTTCACAATTGAATTATTTTGACTTTTATCTTCCATATGGTTTTGAAAGCTTTCAAATCAACCATCGAATTGATACATGTCATTTTAATGTTTTAATTAAATTTAAGGAAAACTTACATTTTTGTCATTTAAAGTCGTTTTAAAAATTCAAAATATAACATATAAGAAAATTCTAACATATGAGAAAAATATAACATATAAGGTGTTCTCATTTTTTATTTTAAAGTCGTTTTAAAAAATATATAACATATAAAAGTTTCCTCTTTTTTAATTTAAAGTCATTTTAAAAATTCAAAATATAACATATAAGAAAAATCTAATTTTTATTAT